>VZRI01005128.1:292-53606 GCA_013397515.1 Upupa epops | reverse complement strand
CTCGGGTCCCGCCTCGAGCACGGCTCTATCGTAACGTCGTCGCCTTTGGATCGGCCGCGCTACCCTAACTCGGCGGTCCCCGCACGCCGCGTCCCGCCCGCGTTCCTGGTGTGGTCGAGTTACTCCGCGGGGCTGGCGTCGGACCACGTTCCGTGCACTGTAGGCAGCCGAGGCGAAGCAGAGAGTGGCAGCTGCCGCCGGGTATTTGTAACGTCCACGAAGGTGCGAGGGGAAGGGAAGTTCTGTGTAGTCCTCATCTCGAATGAGGCTAATTATTAGCGTGCTTGAGTGAGCCGCTGCCCCTCCGCCTTACTGTCGTCCGGTAATGTGGCCTTCAGGGAGTCTGAGGTGCGTGACGCAGGGTGAAGCATTTGGAAACTCCGAGAAAAGATGTGTCTGGTTTGACCCAGAGCTGCCAGTCTGCTCTTAGTGAGTCTTTACAGTTGTAGACCGAGTAATGCAACTCGGGTGCAGCCATCGGCACGCAGATCGGCTCAGTGGTGGGAGCACCACTTTGGAAAAGAACTTGAAACCTGGAACCGACAACTGTCTAATTTAGTCACACCTGAAAGATGCCTGTGGATACAGCAAAGCTTTCTGTCAGACACAGATGAGGAACAACCTTGCTAAGTGCAGGCAGTTGTATGGTGGTTGGCTAGTTGTGTCCCCACAAAAGGCGTTTTTCTTGGCAGCCTCCTGTCTGCAACTGAGCGCTGTCATGCTGGGATTCAGTGACACGGGCTCAGCTGTCAGGTTGCCTGTGCTACAGCTCCTAAGAGAAGAAGAGTCCTGGAAGAAAGCAGAACTAGGCTTTTTATGGCCAAAAGTTTAAGCTGATGTAGCAGAACAAACTGTTTCTGTGGTTGCTTTTTATCTGTTGAAGATGAGTAGTAAAACTGGTTTAGGATCTTGATGGGAAATAAGAACTACACTGGGAAAAATTCTAGTGAAATGGCTTCAAAGCTGATGGGCCTGGTGTTTAGAACCCTGCTTATCTGATAGCGTGGTCTGAGAATAGGACCAGACTGCAATGTATGGTGATTCTAGTCTTACCTTTTTCCACAAGCACTACGTGAAAGCTGCTCTTGGAAGGAAAGAGGAGTGGAAAACTCCATGCCACATGGAAGTGCCTGCCGCTTTTTGGCAAAGAGGAGCACAAACCTGTGAACTGGTGCTCTCCTATTACACAGAAAAGCTTTGTCCAGCAGCTTTTCCGCAGAGTCCTGTCTTCTGGCAGCTGCTTGCCACATGCTGACAAGGCCCAGTTCTTGTAAAGTGCTTGTTTCAGTAAGCAGCCCTTTGCCCACTTCTTTGGTCTGTTACTAGCCCTGATTCTTTTCCCTGTTTTCCTGTTTTGCTTTTATTGTTTTTTTGCTACTTGGAGAAGAGTCAGAAGGGATAGCAGTTAACGATCACAGCTGAGGGGACAAAATACTGCTGTCAGAAAGACTGTTCTGCTTTTGTGCAAGAAAGGTGGAAACCGTGCCTTGCTGCCTGTGGTGGCTTTGATTTGCCTACCTTAATTGACCTTGCCACCATGCTGTAGGAGCAGCCCATAGTACAGGTGGACAGTACTACAGCACAAGGAAATTATTATCGTCTGAAGAGGAATATGCACAGAAATTGGTGTACTGATTGTGCTGGCCAGTTATGTCTGACTGAGGTCTGTGGTGATTTATGACTTGATGATGTTTGAAAGCCCTTATGCTGCAAAGCACCATGAGCAATGCTATCCCACCAGCAAGTGTAGTGATCTCATGTGCCATCTCTGCTCTCCATCAGAGGAAGCACTGCAGCCATGGCTGCGCTGGAGGAGTGTTCAGCTTGTCAGTGGGCAGATATAGGTAGCTCCAATGGCTGCTGATGCCATGAGAGGAAGCAGATGGCAGGACACTGCAGTGCAAGCTGGAGAAGACACAGAGAAGCAGTATGGTAACAAGTGCCTCCACAGAGGCTGCTGGTGATTTGCCTGGGGTGGCATCTTGGGACAAAGCAAGTGTTGGGTAAAAACCTTTGCTGAGGTCTTCCTGTTTGGCAATAACTGATACAACCTAGGGGGTTGTTTTCAAACATGCTGCAGCTTTCCACGAAGCTCTCAACCTTGTTGTAGTACACTCAGAATAAATTATATTTTTGTAATGTGAAAGAACTAATAACCAAGTAAAAGATAGAAAATAAAGGCCAGGAACAATGTTTGAGTTCCATAGCAACAGGAGGTTAACAGCTCAGTTTCCTGGACTTTGTTCTGCCCTGGAAATTCCTAAGTGAGTGGGCAAATTGGATGAATAATGGGAGAGCAGTATTTGCTGGTGTTATTAGGGGTATTTGACAGTGAAACTAAAACTGGGAGCAAGAGATTGTCAAGACCTAGAGGTTCTGCGTGACCAACTTGTAAAATGATGTTCTCATTTCTGTGTTGCTAACTGGAACATAAGAAAAACATAAGAAAAACAACTCCAATGATACACACATAAATTTGCATGGAGTGTTACCACTTTGGAGAGAGGTCTTTGTGTGTAGTTCTTCAAAAATACATGGCATTCATTAAGTGCCAAAGGAAAACTAAATGCTAGAAAGTATTGAAGGAAAAACTGGAAAACATTCTTAGGTCCTTCTGTGAGCTTCCACCTTGAGTACCATGAGTGCCCCTACACAAAAAGACATAAAAGGCAAGTAGTACAGTTCAGTCAGTACAGTTGTAAAAGCCATTGTTGTAGTAGAAACACAAGTTAGTTATGTCTAAGCAGTGGAAAGAGAAAAAAGAACCAAGACAGAATAATTTAAAACAAAAACAATTTTCCAACAAAATAAAATTAATATTTCAACAAAATTGTACTATTAAATTGTGGAATATGTTGCTGCAGGATGGAAAGGGAAAAAGTGGTTGAACAAACTACATGGAGTTAATACTCATCCATGTCTGTTAAATATGAGAAGGCGAGGCAAGGTGCAAAGGCTGGGAGACAGGCAGGCAACTCTGAGAGAGGTGGGTCAGCCAATACAGGTTCAGAAAATGGCTTAGTGAAGTCATCTGGAGGTCCTTGGCTTCAGAACACACCATGACAGCCCATGGGTTTGGATTGCTGTCATGGGTACTAAATGGAGAAAAATGGATTAAAGTAAGGGTTTTTTACTCTGTGTGTGGCTTGTGTTCTAATGTGTGTGCTGAATGATAACTGTTGTTGATGTAAAAGGGTTATCAGCACACACTTTAAACAAAATGAATAAAGTTATTTCTCTGTACAGATAGATAAAACATGTAAACAGCACGAAAGCTGAAGTCATCCTCAGATAAAAGATACTGTGGTTTCTGTGCAAACGAAGCAGATTAATATTTCAAGATTAACCTTCTCACATAGTAATTATGATTAATTCATTGAAGAATCTCCTTTTTTTCTTTTAACTCTTCAGGATATGATAACATTTTGTTAATTTCTGTGAATGAAGGTTAAAAATAATCAATGTAGTATTTTATTAATACCTTAATTTTAATTTCTTCATACTGTCATTTGTCCAATAGTTTACACATCTACAATTTCTTTATTTTCCTGGACTTCCTGAAGGGATACTCTGTCATTTGGAAAACTGGTCATAGATTTTTTACTGTCTTGGTATGTAAACAATTAAAAATGTCATTATGTTTATCCAATTGCAGTGTCGCTTATTTTAGCTCTCTATTTTTCTACTGCTGCTGAGATATCTTTTTTATATTAATAAGATGGATTATGCATTGTCAAGTGTAGGCAATGATGTGCTGCAACATGTTTTTGTTTATAAAATTCTTTCTCTTCCTCCAACTCAGTTTTAAGCTACTCTTGAGTGCAGCATTGTTAATTTTATAATTTATTGAAAAGTAAAAAATTAATTTAATTTACGTATAATATAAAATACAGTAAGACAAAAATACTCCATTTTTTTTGAATGCTGCTGAACCATAACCTGCAGTGATCAAAATACTTCTGTTTACTACATGAAAGAAGTAATCTGTCAATAACTGTTAATGATAAGCAGAGAAGATTCTGGAAACTTCAAAATTTATGATTTTTTTTTCAGATTTTCATCCACTTCTAGGTCATGGGATAGGTCATGGATATGTATTTGCTGAATTATTTTTTACTTACTCTATGTCTTTTAAAGCTGTGCACTCTCCTTTCTTTACAAGCAGTAAGGCTGATGCACTTTATAAATCCCCCCCCCCCAGGAATCTGAGTCCAGTATCTTACAAATCTTGTTACCTCAACATCTCTAACATTTTAGCTATGTAGTTTGAGTTACAGCATTTCTTAGTGTATTTGAGTTAATGTATTTAAAATTGCTATCTTTGAAAAATTATATTCTGATGCGAAGCACCTAGATATTAATATAGGTTTAATACACCATTTTGAAGGTTGTCTCAGAAATGATCAATAAACACAGTAAAGCAATCACATAACAGCTTTTACATTGACATGTATTTTCTACTCCCATACATTTGGCATGATTAAAATACAAAGAATTAGACTTTATACAATCTGAATATAAGCTTGTATGAAGACTAGCTTTGGACATCCTTCTTTTTTTCATCTTTTCTCTAACTATAATAGCATTTTTTAGAGGTACACTCTTGGGCATATAATTTATAAATACAGTATATGATCATATGATATATTTCAGCTACACATAGCTGAGTTCTTTCTGCATCTGCAAATGGCATCTTCCTCTATGTATAATGGGGCAGATGCCCAGAGTATGGCCAGATAGTTATCATTTGTCTTATGTTAATACACACTCATCCCAATGTACATTACCATGCAAATTGTGTATCTAAAAAGTCATTTTGGGTCAGACACAATGTAAAAAGCAAAATGCAAAGTAAGGAAAAGGGGAAATGAGTTCAGTGTAGCAGCTCCTTGAGTTTCCCCATCTGCATCCTGCAGCTCAACACTCCAAACGTGAAGGCTGTATGACTACATCACTGTATAAAGGCTTGTCCCTCCTTATTTTGCAGTGAGTGTATGCCATGAAAATGGCACAGAATACAGAATTAATATATTCAAACGTTTTTAGTAGCGTCAGTATTCGGAACAGCACAGTAAGAAATGAGATGTGCTCACTATTTTCTGCAGGAATTTTAGCCAGTAGAAGTTATTTTCAATTTGAGATCTGGATAAGAAGTGTGCCAAACCAGCAAACTTGACAAACAACAAATCTGTGGGTTTTAGGTGGAAAGTTTTAAAAAATGCTAACAAGATTTCTCCATGGAACATGGGAGCCTTCTGAGTAAATGGGGCAACTTTGATTTCAGAGACAATTGGATTCTCCAATGCTTCAGTGCAGTTTAAGGAAGTTTCCTTCTGCTGAAGCAGAATATGGAGCCAGCTGTATGGCTACCTTCAGTCGTCATGTATCGTGGTAGAATTTGTTCACTGAAGCATCACTGCTTTTCCAAAGGGAAGGATGCAGCTGTTTAGATTAGGAGCCTTGAAGGTCCAGGGAAAGCAGGCAAAAAGTCCAGAAAAAGCAGATTTGGCAATGGCAGTGTTATCAAGATGTCTTGCTGAAAATGGACCTCTTTTGGGAGAGCAAATAAACATAGCAAGAAGGTGAAGCTTTCACCTGAGCACATACTGATAGAATAATATCTTTGGAACACTGGAAGAATGAACTTTGTTTGACTGTGATGTTTCATTTGTACTTAACTGACATAATACTGGGTCACCCGTTTTCTAGCCCTGCCTAATTAAGCTAGAGCTATCACTGCCAGCAGTTGTCTTAACCGTTTTGCTGAAAGTGGTTAGCTCCTCTATAAAGACAGTGTACAGCTTGACCTACCATTTTAAAATATTGTGACCATGTTGTACCCTGGACTATGGGTTAGGGTGGGTTTAGAATCAACTTTACTGTCTCCTTTGCAAGTGGATGGAAGAGCTGTTGAAGCAGGAATGGCTGAGCTGGGATTATAACTTGATTATTATCATTGTCTGGATGTCTGGAGAGGAGCTGCCCTGCTGGGGGCCATGGTGCTGGGCCCTTGTGTACAAGTCTGGGCGTGGGGCAGAACAGAGGCTGCTCACAGGGCCACAGCCAACCTGGGCATAGCTAGAGGACAGCAGGACATGAGGTCAATCCTGATGAGCCTTTATAATGATTGGTGCTGCCAGGACCCTGACAATGAATTAACTGCTGAGCCCATGAGGTTCCTGAGTCAGAGTTCTGTGGTATGCAATGCTGGAAAACAACATGGATGTGTCCCACATTAAGTTTATTCAGTTAGAAAGTGGTCTTCCTGTTAATCCTGTAATTGTCTTCGAATTCTCTCAAAGCTTATTACTGAAAGTGTAATCAAGGCTGTGCTTTGAGGCTCTCCAGCAGCTTGCAGGGACTGTATGGCCAATTACACCTTGGCCACCACCAGCTGGGATAAGTCATTGCTGGTGAGACATGTCATAAGATAAGAAGGAGACTCACAGCAGGACATCTGGAGCTCAGTTGTGGAAACCTAAAACCTATCCTGTTACAGAACAACTGAATAGATACTTTGGCAAGACATAAGCTATTTAGATAGCAGTGTGTTGGAAAGAAAGAGACTGTTAAGGTTCTCCATGTCTGCAGATCATTGTAGTATACCTGCAAGTGTGAATAGCATGAAAGAAGGCTATCTACACAGCTCTCCTAGCATCTGCTTGGGAAGATCAGAACCTCCCAGGAAACATGTTACCTCATTAGACATTTTGCTTATTTCACAGTGGCCATGGGACATTGCCACAGTGGGAAGAAAAATGGAGACCACTATTAATATTAGGAGCATGCTAGGCTAAAATCTGTACCTAGGTTTGTATCTAAACAGGCTGTGTGTAATGCCAATCTGGGCACTGAAATACTAGCTGTCTCTGCCATGAGTAATTTATGTGATGAGAATGAAGAAAAGTGAAGTGAGAGAGGGGAGGAGAAGAAATAACATGTTTTAAAAGAGATAATGAATCTGATTTTCGAAGCCATTTGGAAATTGTGACTCTTACTGGGGCTAATAGATATTGAGAGTGATCAGAAGTGTTAAAACATGGGCATATTCATTGACCTGATAATAATGATTCAACACATGATTTAGAAAAGTATAAAACAAGGGCTGTTCAGAAAAAACCCTTGACCCCTTGCAGCAGCCTCTTAATGATCTCATGTCCTGCTCCCTTCGGCATCTGTTTTCCTTTATATAGGAGATAAATTCCTCCCATACCACACAGCATTCTTAAGAACTGCTATTACTTGCTGAAACAAGTTTTCCAGAAGCAGTATGTGCCCCTTCTGTGAATTAGACTTTAAGAGCTTCCTAGGAGCTAATGGATGTCATGTTTGTTGCTGTTTCATGGAATGCAATGGTGGAAGTATCACAGTAAGGGTTTATGTAAACACTGCCCAGATTACAATATGGCCTGCAGACCAGACTAAGAATCACTTCTCCGAGATAGTGTCACAGAATGGAGTGGGTCTGCTGGAGAAAGAAGACCTGAAAGTGAGTAAAGCTGCCCAGCACCTTCATACATACTTATATGATGCCATAGCTGCACATAAAGTAGTGGTGGTTTCTTTTGCGTTTTTCACTGTTTCCTTTGAGTCTGTCTGTGTGGTGTGAGGCAGTGATAGCACCCACACTGGCTCAAGCAGGCACTGCTGGCCTTATTGCTACTGTGGTGTGGGACAATGCTATAGGTGATTAGCTCTGATAAGCAATGTATCTTCTTAGTGACAACACACTGCTTTCTTTCCTGTCTGTCACATTCCCAGGGTCATAACTCATGGTCATGGTCTTAAAGCATGCTCTACTCTTAAGTTTTGTTCTGTTTTTTTTTTTATGTGAAGTCATTTTATGATCAGCTGATCCACAATAGTAGTCACAACATACCATAAGAATTTTCCATCCTTTTTTGGCCGGTGGAAGTTAGCCCATTTACTGGATGGAGTCTGTTAGCAGAGATCTTTGTCAATAACCTGTGGATGGCTCTGTTGGCTGCTGACTTTGTTTCATTTCAATTAACACAAATAGTGTGAAATATTGGCCTATTTTTCATTAGCCAGCAGAAAGATCTCCATTTATATTAATGGTCTGTTTCTTAAGGTTCTTTATGCACAGCTTCTCCTCTCTCGTCTCTGATACACTTCAGCTTTTCACAGGCCTTATCTTTCTCAGAAATGCAGGATCTCCAGCTTCTGAACCTTCTTTTCCTGTTCAATTTCCTGTATATTATTCTTATACTGCTATATATGCTTATAACTCTACTTTCTTCTCCTATACTTGAAACCTATCACACATTCTGTCTACTCCTTTAATTTCTTATAGCTGTTCATTCCTACTCTTTTAGAAGTCTTTTAAGAATTACAGAATTAAGAAAAACACCAAAAGTTAACATCTTGTAAGTTTTGGTGTTGCAATTCTTAAGCTCCCGTGTGACTGCTAGCACATGAACACCACACCATGTGTGGTGGTGTCTTTCACACTCTGTCTCCTGGGTCTCTGGCAACGATGAAGGTAAATGAATGCAGAACTAGATGTACCGTATGGGTCAGTGTATGTGTGAGGTGGAGGATACACATTGCCCAAGGAGAATAATTCCTCACAATAATTTCTCGCATTTCCAGAGGAAAGCAGCAATGTATGCACATTATTTTCTGTGATGCTTTTGGAATAGTGTTATTTATGCCCCACCCATGGCCAAGCCTTAGAATAAAAGACATAATCAAAGCCTTATTTAGCTTAAATATAGAGCTCTGTGGTCTTGGAAAAGCAAATCCTTCATTGGCATCTCTGCTGATGGTCATGTAGAGTGTGTGGACACAGAATCCCTAGCAGTGGTATCCTTCCAATCTTTACTGGGTAACTGTGTATGCACTGTGGAGGGTTGTGAAAAGGGGAGGAAACCAACCTCACTGGCACCAGAACCATCGTTGCTATTACATTGAAAAGTTACTGCAACACATGAGTGTAAAACATACAAGTATGTATCTTGGTACCCCCAAGTTTGTGTTCCACTCAGTTTCAAATCTCTGCTTAGTTTAGACACCCTCCTTCCTGACCCTGCTGGTGCAGAGAAGAGGATGGGCATGATGTGCAAGGCATAGGATTCCTCCCATATTTGCACCTCAACTTTAGCAGCAGAAAGCCTCGTGAGCTTGGGATACTTCAGGGGATACACTTCAGGGAAGTCTGGAATGCAGAATCCACAACTCAGCATGAGGTTCAGTTTAATATATGTAGCATTTCTCTGTATTTTCTTCAATGCCCTTTCAACCTTTCCTGGAGTTGTATAAAAGCTGGTGAATCTTGCTGATGCCTGAATTTCCTCCAAGAAAATCACCTGAATTTCCTAAAGAAAACCACCTGCATTATATATGAGAGCATTTTGCATTATGTGATAAAGATTTAATGAACTGTTTACATGTCATTCTCAGAGTGCTTGTAGTATTTGTTTTTTTGGGAAGTACAGACATGCTTTTATAAGCATCTGTCATTGTTCTGTTTCACTGACAAGTATCAGTTGCTGCATTAATTTTTTTACTACTACCTAATTTTTCTGTGTATCATTGCTATTCGTTTTCAGTGGCTAATGGATAAGCCACCATTACAAAACTATGGGGAGTTTTTGGTGTTTTAGTACGTTCAAGAGCAGTGGGACCGGGACCAGCACAAGACAGCAAAGACCAGTGTGTCTAGGACCGAGTATCAGATGTGAAAATGGCATTGACGCTGTTCACTTATCAAAGTGTCATGCCACTAATAGCACACCACTTGGAGACCTGCTTCATGGTATTTTGTCAAACAGTTAGCATAGTCTTTTGTGTTGAAAAGATGCAGTCTACCTATGCCAGACAGAAAGAAAGAAGCAGTAAAGTCAATAACTGTATTCTGTTCTCATGTTAAGTACCTCATCACTATTCATTCTGATGGAAACTGCATGTGAACATGTACATTCGTGCTGGCTAATAGGAGACACTGGCCATTTGGTTAGCCCTTGCATACCAATATAGCCGTATCTATACCAATCACTCTTTCTCAGTAAATGCTGGTTTATATCCATCCCTTTCTTTACAGGTCACTGTCATGTGCTACTTTCAGACACAGTTGTCCTTGTTCTGGAAAACAAAGGAATAACACATAATAGGGGCTGTGGCGGAAAATAATTTGCAGCATTCTTTTTTATTTGCAGACTTTGGAGAATTGTTTAAAAATCAGTTCTGTCAGTTTTGCAAACTTTAATCAAAGTGCTTTTTTTACTTATTTTCCTGTACTTGTTTTCTAGAAACAGGAAATGAAGTGTTCTTATTTTCAACTATTATTGTGATTATGGTTCAGAAAAGATAGGCCATGCATTGCTGCTCTGATGTGACATACACCTGGTCAAAACTTAAGCCTGAACACACTGAAACTGATAGACATTTTCCTGTCCTTCCTAGGGTCCACTCCATATGGCTTCAGCATATCCTTGAAGAATTCGTAATCCTTGAAGAATTAAGAAAAAGGAATTTTGATCTGCATGTCCTGTGAATCATAAGTTTTGAAGGGCAGGACAAGGTATAGAAAAAACTGAAATAAAGGTCTTATTCTCTTTGTGACACTTTCCTTCAACACAGATTTCCAAGCAATCTGGGCAAGGAGAAATACCGTTGAAAGAGTATTTCCTTGTAAGAAATCTCATCCATAATATATGCATGTAGCAGTTTACAGGATGGTTTTGGAAACAAAATCTGTGTTGTTTTGAGTGTTGTTTGTTGAGTTGTCTGCTTTGTGGCTATATATTTAGAGGTGTTGATTTTATGGTCTCAATGAAAATAGCCATTGTTGGATTTCTGTGTGCTCATCTCATATCTTTGCTTTCTTCTCCTGGTTACTGTTCCACAGGGTTGGTAGTGGATTATCTTCAGAAGAGTCTGAAAGCACCAACTTGTGCTTGTTGTGTCAGTAAAAAAATAATTTCTGTGTTACTTAAGAGCAGCTTCTTAATATCTTATAAGCAGAAGTTTTCTATGTGAGCAATTTCAAATTAATTTTTTTTACGTTCTAATCAGAATGTCATCTAAATATCTATATATTTGTTTTCCCCAACCATTGAAAGATAAGAAGACAAGAAGTATACTCTTCTTAAGACCTGTGTAGATGGTAAATATGTGGACTATAATAAGTAAAACCAGAAGTGTATGAGGTGAGGTGGATACCTACCACTGTAAGCTCATAATTTTTTTTCAGGAGGATTTCTGTTATCTGTATTTGTCGCCCGGCACAAAGTAATGGTCATGCTAGCAGTGACTGATATTTTTACAGGCTTGTTTGGTGAGTTTTCTGTTGAACCTTAGTTCTTGTCCTATCAATTAACATCTTCTAATGTATGGCCAGCTTAAAATAACATGGCTTAAAATGTTTTTTTTTATATGATGTCTTCCTGTTACAAGAGTGGAGAATGAGGCATGACTCCCAGGCACAGAAGGAGAAATGATATGGTGCCTTAAAAGTTGCTGTTGAATGTGTCATGCTTCCAGGTATAGCCCTGTTGCTGCTGGTTAGATAGTGGAGTCAAGAAGCTTTTCTCAGTGGATGCTGTGCTGTGGGTTATGTGAGGCTGGAAAGAGATAATCTGCCAATATTTTTTGTACAAGCTTCTCTTCCTTGCAGTTTCCAATGAGTGTTGGAGAAATTAATCTCACTAATTGTTTTTCATCACATACTGTAGTCTTAGCAATATCCTCTGCAAGTGTTTTCCTGCCAGGGAACAGATCCCCACTAAGAAAATAAAAACTAGAGAATATGTGGATTAGATCTGATTTGGATGGGGGAGGGATGTGCTGACCCACTCAGCTGTGTATTTATAGCTCTCACGAGTAATTACAGGATGCAGGGTAAAGCATATCTCAAAAGATCACCCACAAAATGAGTGAATTAATAACAAAAGTGCTATAAATACAGGGAATGGGTGACTGTGGCTGCTTGGACTGTGGCAGAATTACAGGAGGGAGGTTTGTGTATGTGGCAAAGCAAGAGGAGTTCTCACAACCATATTGTCTCTCTTAAAGACAGAAGTCAGAAAGATTTATTGGTAGGAAGGATCTCTTAAAAGGTGCTGGATTTTTTCTCCCTTTTCTATAGCATGTGCTGTTAAATCTTGTGTTCTGCCCTTCCTCAAGTAGTGTTGCTCATCTTTTCCACTATCTGTGAAATGAGTATCTTACTCACTGCAGTCATTTAGTCCTTCATCTCTTTCATTAAGGAAGTAATGCCAAGCCAAATTGTTCCTTCGAGGAACTTCCAGGACCAGTGTGATGTGAGTGACATGGAAGAGAACCTTAAAAAGAAGGGATTATTTCCTGGAGTAGCTGCACTTCCTGAATAAATGCTTCTGTGCTCTGCTGAAAAGAAACGGTGTCTGTGGCAGGATGACGCTGAAGACCTGGCACAGTGAGCACGATGAGCAGGTTAATGTTATGGATGTCAGAGGTCACTCTATTAGTGATGTGTAGACCTACTCCCAGCACTGCCACAATGAACACCTTCTCAGGAGCTGTGCTTGCTGTAAAAGAAAGTGCGATCATCATCTGAAAATTTACTAGATCTGGTTATAATTAACTGGCTGCTAAAAGTGTGAGCAGTCAGTTCTTCTGTGGGAGAGGTGTATATGTTGCTGTACACCCCAGGGCCTTGACAGGTTTTCAGAATGGGAACTCCTAAATAACTGTGAGTGTTGATAGAAAGTGTATCGTGATTCTTTGCTAAGAAATACCTGTTTATGTACAGGAAAGGCTATTACTCATCCAAATTATCAAATTTGATTATCATGGAAGACAGCCTAATGTTAACATGTAGGACATCTTGAAAAGTCTATGACATCAGGAACCTTAAAAGGTCTGAACTGCTTTTTGTGATTCCAAATGGATTATCTGTGCTCAGAAACACCAATGGCATTGAGGTAGTTTAATTCGTTCTTGGGCAGCAGACTTACAGTTTATGTCTGCAACTTATGAAACTTATGATCACATGAGTGGGAGAAAGGAAATAGTAAATACCCCCCGAGTAGCTGCAGGAAAAAAAAATGCACTTTTGGAAGATGGAAAGATGTTTCTGCTAGAGTTCTTTGCTGTTCAGAAATAGCTGCCTACTATGAGTACTGCTTGCTATAGTTTGCAAGACATTTTCAAGAACAGATGAAACTATGAGGAAGAAAGAGGCGGTCTGGCTGTTGAGCAATTCCATCAATCACACTGAACTACCCACAAAAATGCTGTAATAGCTCCTGCAAACTGAGTCCTTGATGCTCTCCGTTCTTTGCCCTTTAATGCAGACACTGAGGAACAAGACATGCTTCTCTGACAGGCTTTTTTCGTACTGACTGCAAATATCATATCCTTCATGAGGACTACTATTTGATGGGGATTTCAGTATATTGCATGTGGGTTTTTTACAAAAAAACCATGTTAAAATATTATGCTGTTCAAAGAGGGAGACAACAGCTAAAGATGCAAAATTACAGGTGTAAAGATAACTTGAAATATTTTTAAATAAACAATGAAGATTATGTCAAAATAGATGTTATTAATTATCAAATGTTATAGATTATAAAATGCTATATAAAAGAAATTTGGATAATAGTGCCATGAAGAACATAGCCAGATGACAGAGAAAATCTTGTTGGAAAATTTGCTTATCAGGCAAATGGCCCATTGCTTGTGCAGTGGACAACTAAAGAAGTTAAAGTGCTGCATAGACAGCCTGAGCAAATAAGTCTGCTATGTGGTTTCTGGCACAGGTTCTCTGTTACTATGGCTGTGTTTGTTACCTAGCACTGGGTCAAAGCCAAAGCATCAGCAACTTTCTCTTTTCATAATTTCACTTTCATTCAAATCCTTTTCCTTTTAAGAGTTCTTGGCTTGGGGCAGGTCACCAGAGAGTAGAAGGGTGAGATGGCATGCTAGCAGCAGCCTTCTCTGTTAGTATAACTGGTTGTATTTCAGGCTGGAAAGAGGAGACCAGCTTCGCACAGTTTCTGACAACACTGCAGATTTGACAAATGAGGAGAGTATTTCAAGTAGAAGAGCTAGCATGACAGCCCTGCAGATATGTAATGGCTTAGCCCCCCAGGCTCAGAAAGGCATCACAGTGGCATCATTTTGAGTACTCGAGCTAGCTGACATTTCAGCACACAAAGGACAGAGCAGATCTTGGTGCCTGCTGGCATGCAAGTGTGAAACAAATGTTTGGAAAAGAAGGGGCAATGGGATTGTATAGTGAGCCAGCAAAAGGATGAAGCAGAGATCACTGTTGTAGGACCAGGCAGGTATCTGTACCATTTGACCATATTGCTCCAGGTAAATTCAGTTCTGAAGTGGTTTAGCAACATACATTAAAATAGCAGCTGGTTTGAAATAAAAATAAAAAGTTGCATCTAGATACATTTTTTTTTACTAAACACTTTAGACTGACCAGGCAACAAAGTGTAAATCATTCTGATTTTTTTTTAATTACTGCTTGTCTTCAGTATGTCAGGAGTGGTTCCTCTTTAATGGTTAATGAGAAGGCAACATTAACTAAGAATATTTTGTAAAGTAATGTTTTATTCACTGAAAGCATTTTGTAAATTGTCTTGAACAGAAAGGTATCAAAGTGTTTCTATCTGTGGAATATTTTGTTTTCTCTTTGTGGATTCCTGTATGACAATTAGGTCATTACTGTGTCTAAAATAACAGTGCAGGCAGTTCCACTGAGCCCTTTTTAGAATGTTATAGTATGTAAGCTTGCTGAGGTGATACGACAGAAGTTTTCATTACAATATGATACAAAAAATCAATTTATCTCAGCTCCTGTAGCCCAGCTTTTGAACAACTGACATCAAACCATCAGAGTAGAGGATAAAATCTTATGTGTCTTTGACAACTACAAGAAATGCTGTAAAAATAATTATGATTAAGACAAGGACAGTTGCTGGCCTGAGGCTGTGTGCATGCAGGGAGCACTGCTCACCGCTGTTGGAGAGGGAAAAGGGTTTGCAGCTTGGGTCCATTGGATCTTGCAAGTATTATGGAGGGGGAAGTGCTGGAGGGAAACCCTGAGTGTTTTTTGGAGTGGAATAACATAGTTGCAGAATAGCTAGGACATCATGCCTGGACACCTTGGGAGGAAACAGAAAAAGCTCTTTCCGACATGGCTGGCAGCCCAGCCCTCTGTGCCTTCTTACACAGGGAGAGCCAGAGGCATCTTCAGACACAGTTCAACAGGTATCAAATCTGACAGCATAACCATGTGTAAAGGGTGTGATAATAGGTAAAAAGCAATCAGCCAAGCAAACCTGTGTTAAGGCTTGTTTTCAAGGTCTCTTCTTTGTATTAATCTCTAACTCTGTGTGCAGCAAGCACACACCAAAGGCAACTGAGAGGCCTGTGTGAGCATGCAGTGATACCACTTTGCTCATCATTGTGAGTCTTGGCTCAGAAGACATTTTGTCTGAAGAAGAGTAAGAACCATTTTTTCATTATTAGGAGCTGAAGCCTAAAGAAGCTTAAACAAGAATTAACATTCACCCATGCAGCTGCAAGAGGGAGTTAACAACAGGTTTGCTAAGGTACCTGGCATACAAGTTTTCACATGGTGAATAGCTTTTTTATTTTTTTGTTGAACAAATTTTGTTCTTGCAATGAGTGCATAGAGCATCTTCACTCTTGTCTCAGACATTAATAGGAGATATGAAGTGCCAAATGACAACAGTTTTCAGGCAGTGTGCAATTACAGCTGAATTTTTATTTTTTTTTTATTCCTGAGAGTGTGTCTGAAATAAAGATCTAAAGAATTTGATTTTGGAATGAACCACAGGTGCTACGGGCTCACCTTTTTGTTAGGACAAGTATGGACACAGGCATCTTAAAGTAACTCAAAACATCTTCAAGTGACAGAATGTTGTGGGATGAATATGGAAAAAGTGAATGAATTCCTGATGTTAAATATATACTGTGTGGAGAGTATTTCACAGCAAGCAAGTAAGTATTTGACAGGAAGGCCTAATGGTTCCTTTCATACTGTCCTGGCAAGAAGAATTTCCTTTCATGTTTTTGTAAGCTGATTTGGATCACACATAAGTGAAGCCCTCCAGGAGGCTTCCTTCTTTTTCTTTTGGGATTTCCACTGGGAAAATCTGCAATTAATGTGACCTAAAGCATCTACACAATGTGACTGCAGCCTCCCAGCCCTGGGAGCATGGTAGAGGTGTGATGTCTGGGCAGTGTTAGGTCTGGGACATGTTTGCTGTAGTACAAGGTCGTGCAGTTCTCAAATCACTCCTATCTCATCTAATAAGTCCAGACCCTGCTGCCCTGCCCCATTGCTATGCTAGACAAGGGCTAAACAAGCACTGAGCTTCAACTAACCAACCACACATGGAAGTCCCCATCAGCAGAGTTTTTTCCTGAAATGCTTTTCTTTCTCTTTTATTTTTTCACTATATTTTGATGAAGTGCTGTGTAGACTTTTGAATTTGTGGCAGTCTGAAGGGGTGCCTGTGAGCACAAGGACAGTGTAGTTTGGATCAGAGTTGAGGTAGCCCACAGAATCAATACCTTCTGAAATGAATCCTGTTGCTTCTTCCCATTATCCTTCATGCAGCATGGAAATACTGGCCTCTTGAATCACTCTCTAGATAAGTAACATCAATTAGTTCAGCATAAAATATTCAGTACATTCCATGTTCAACATACTGTTCCTCTCTCCTGTGTATGACTGGTTTTTCCACTGGCCTTTGGGATTTAGATATGTGAAACTATCCACAGTTGACATTTTGGATTTTGCTTCTGAAACTAAAATGGTCAAACAAAATAAATAGAAGCTGGGTCCTGAGCATGACTGAGGTGCACCATTTTCTGGTTTTTATGCACTGCCCTTAAATTTCTTCAGCAAAACATGCAGAATACATAGATACTCAAAAAGTTCCAAAAGTTGTTTTAATATACATATTACATTACAAATTGGTAAATAAATGGCAAAGAGCAGTATGGCAGATGGAAGAAATTATGGCCATCTTTTTACTTTAAGTTGAAAACTTGGGAAGGTGAAAAGACAGAACAGTATTTCCAAGCATTTAAGTATAACAGAAGCTTGTGTCTTAGAACCGACCTATCATCCAAACAATAGAAGGAGTCTGTCTTCATCCAGTACACAGTGATGCTAGGGCTTCCTCCTAATAAATGCATCTGATAGGTAACTGGAGCTAGATGGAATTACTCTTAACTTTAGGGCATTCCATATGTAAGAGATTGATAAAAATACTAGTTCTAACACCAGTCTAACTTGTTCTGAAAAACTGCTTGTTTTGCTAAGCTAATCTGGCTCATTGAGAGGTAGCACTGATGTGGTCAATTTGCTTCTAGTTTCAATTTCTTCTGAACCCAAAATTGCATTTCTGTCATGTAATATAAATAAATAAACAACTTGCTCCTCCATGGTGTTTCTGCTTTTGAGAGCTTGAAAGATTTAAGACAGATTGCTCTTGAAAAAGACACAAGAATGGATATTTATTACTCTTCCACTTACTTTTCAGAGAGCACAAGAGAGTTGGCTTTTATGAACCGGTAATGGAAAGGTAATGAGATAGCTGTTGTTTTGGTGCAGAACAACTGTCCATGATTGCTTGACATGGAAGTCATGGTGGAGCAGAGTTATCCAGCTCATGCTAATAGTATCTTGCAAAAGTAAAATATTTTTAGAAGCTTGCTACCATATCTGGTTTCATTCCTATTTCTACCTAGAGTATATTGGCTTTCTGGTTGAGCACAGAGTTCAAGCAATTCCAATTATCCTTAAGCAATCTTGGTTTAGTTTCTTTACATGCTCATGGGGAACAACCCATATGGACACATCCTAATGATTCGACTTTTACTGCTGATTTTGGAAAGAACCAACGGGTTGAGCAGGACTGCCTAACTGGAGGAACAAAGCTCACCTCTTTTTGTTTTCCCATTCTGTTTTATAAGACAGAAGCTGGAGAGGATACACACACATCATTTTGGGTAAAGTATATTATGAGAATGCTGTAGTTGTCAAATAATAATGCATTAGATATATAGGAACTTTTCAAATAATATTGAATTTAACAGAAACCGAATTAACCCTAATCCTTTCTTCTACGTGTGTACATAATAGCATGCATGCAAGGATGCTTAATTACTCATTTTAATGGCTTTTTTTTTTTTTTTAATGCAGTATGAGTCACATTGGAAGAGAAAAAAAACTACTACGTTGTTCCAGAATCTTCTGAAATAAATACAGGACATGTCTCTCAGTCATTCAGCAGCTCTTTTTTCCTGTCATTGAGTGATTCAACATCTTTAACATCCTTAACTAATGTGGGTATATTTGCTCTGAAACTGGTCCCTCTGGAGCCATCTTTCCTTGTTGATGGACCTGCTTCTAGAGAGGAGAATACAATGGACAGATGCCAGGATTGTTTACAAGCAGTTTAATCTCCCTAACAAATCTTCCAAACCATTTGTCTGGTTCAAAATACAAAGGATACTTAATTATTCAATGAAAAGGTTAAGCCTATGGTAAAAACGCATAGTAATGAAATGTACTTCCCTTGGGCATTTTTTAAAAGGATGCTGTCTGACAGATGTTTACCACATCCTTTCTGGATATGTTTTCTGAAGTTGAACTGCTTATGCTTATTTTCAAAATGTATTTCTGTGGCTTTATTGCTTTACTGAAGTTGTAATGGGGTGATGGTGAAGTAAGTCATCCATGAAAAACTGTGTGCATCCAAGACAAGGCAATATTTCCCTTAGTATTTCTGTGTGAGTACCCTGCTGTATGTGAAAGGTCAGAGAACAGTCCATCTAACTACTGGCCCCAGACTTTCATCCATCCTTAAATCCACCTATGTTCTTTCACAGCTTTTTGACTAGGTATTGAATATAGCCATCAATATATGCATACATAGGAGCTGATGAACTTGTCACTCTACTGTTGTTGACATGTATAGCAGCTTGGTGCTTTATCCTATTAACGGCTGCAGTTTTTTTCTTCTAGTGAAATAGTGGAACTCTAAATTGATAAATAGGTGGGCTATAGACACTACCTTTAACCAAAACTATTTCCAGCAACAAGTTGCCTTGAGTGTCAATATTTTTGATGAGTAAATTCAAATTCATGATACTGTGTCAGCAGAGAGGCAATGCACGGGTTTCACTGTAGGACTAAGCATCACACACTGTATCCATACTGTTGGGGTCTCCCCTGAAGAAAAATGCAGTGCTCCAGTGTTTTCGTAACCTTTCATTCCCAGAGCAGGGGACACTCAGTATGTAGTTCAGAGTGCAGTGCAGTGCTGTGGACTATCAGCTGACAGCTAACAGAGATTTACAAATATTGCTCCAAACATTTGCAGCCACATGTACATGGACTTTCCTACAGGCTGCAGGGCTGGATTGAGCAACTCCCACTTGCTGCTCCGTCCATGCTTGCCTTCCCCATCCCCCACAGCATGGCTTAGCAGCTATGCCAGTGCACAAGTTTGGGTGACAGGGTGGCTAAACCAGTTGTGAAAATCAAAAGAAGTAAAAGAGAAGGTGGTAAAAAAAGGGGTTCTTTTTAATGCTGCCCTTTCCTTGAGATGGTGCCCTGAGAGCTGAACTGTGCTTTGGATCAGTTTCCTGGTGAAACAGGAAGAGGGTCATCATTTGAACATGAGATGGCTTTGGCCAGCTGTTCATGGTACATCTGAATAAACCTTATGGGTAGAGAGAGGTAAGGGGCCAGAAACAAAGCCAGAAACAAAGAATTACAATTAACACCTTGACTGAATTATGTTTGCACTGATGATTCAGATTTATGAAGAACTAATTTAAAGAACAATGCAACATCAACGTAACATAACAATTAAATGTTTGCTGTTTCTGATCTCTTTACAGGCAAAAAGAACAAAAACCGTGTATAAAATGCCTCTCTATACAGATAAAAGCCTTGAAAGATGAAAGACTGAACCTCCTGAAGCTGGTCAGAAGTATAGACAGATATAGTTATGTTGTTGGGGTTTTTTTTACTGACCTTTAAAGTTTTCTTAACTGTTGACTGCATTTTGGTTGTGTAAGTACATTTATTATTTTCTGCATCTGAGATTTGTGTTACTGCTGGGTTCTAAGCTAATAAATACCATTACTGATTCATCCACAGGTTTTAAAACTCATTTCTGGGGCCACCTGCTTGCTTCCCAGTGGTCCTATACATCTTTTAAGCATAAAAGGAAAGAAATAATTCATCTACTGAGCTGTGTGGGAGTTGCCAATGCAGAGATCTCTGTTCTGCAAATATCTCCACATGACTAGTATTAGCCAGGAGCACCCTGACCTACAGCAGGACACTAGGAAGAGTGGCCAAAGCTGAAGGACTCCCACAGGTCTGTAAATTAGAACCTGCTCTCACCACCTACTCTGCTGAGCTGTCATCCACTGAGAACAAATGTATAATATTATGTCTGATGGCCAGTGTACATAGGAGCAAACAGTTTGGAGTCATTTGGAACTGATGTGAGACTCCCCCTGGTCTACCCAGAAATCCATCACACAGGAGAAAAAAGGGAATTTATAATTAATTGAAGCTAATCATCAGTCTGTATGTTTGGAAAACTGGATGTTTTAAGGCAACCTTTTGGACTGCCTTCATTTATGCAGCACCTTGGTTAATATTTGCGGACCTTTGGTCTTTGACTGGTTACCAAGGTCTTTCATATCTTTTCATATATTTCACTCTAACAAACTGTAATGCATTTAATATTCATTAAGTTCTCATACAAAGGATACAATTAGACAAACATGTCAAACTGTTGATATTTTTCTTACTTCCGGTAGAATCTTTCAGTGGAAAAAAGTCTTACTCACAGCATTTAAAGGATAATAACTGCCTTTCTTG
Source organism: Upupa epops (assembly GCA_013397515.1). Classification (NCBI taxonomy): domain Eukaryota; kingdom Metazoa; phylum Chordata; class Aves; order Bucerotiformes; family Upupidae; genus Upupa; species Upupa epops. Next base: position 32,704 of record VZRI01005128.1, on the reverse strand, counting down.
TGGAGGAAAGGACTTATTACATGTGGTTTGTGTTTTATTATCCTATTGTATTCTTATCATTAGTTAATGTTTATGTTGCAGTGATGTCCAAAGACTCCAAGCAAACTGAGGATGTCATTGCCCTGGGGAAAAGAGAGGTGCAGTCTTTGTCCACAAGGAATGGTGAATATGTTTTCTGTTTGCTCTTTTTCATCTTACCAAGAGCTGAGCTTTGGTATTGCTGACAAATCCAAGTAGTCTGGACAGTCTGTTGGCCTACCAGTTGCTATGAACCACATTATAAATCTCTTCTCATCTGTGGAATAATCTAGAAAGACCTAAAATAGTTATACCTAGAATTTCCTGTAGAACTACAGCTAATAAAAATACCCAGATATTGAAATGAGTATGTAATGAGAACATACCCAGGAAGAGACACAAACTGAGAGAGGCACTGAATGCATGTTATTTGATTGTCTTTCTTTTTTCTGTTTGCTTCCCAGTGAAAGCCACAAAACACAGAATTTTACTTGATTTTACAATAAAGCTGAGGTCAAGGGAATTATAATGTTGTAATAGAGCAGGATGTGGTTCATGGGCAAAAGGAGAAATCTATGGAAACATAGGGAGTACTAGATCAAAAACAGGAACAAAGCTAGATGGGTTGTGTGTCTGAAATCTGCCATGATCTTACTCTATTTTTTATGGGTGATATCCCATGCCATCTACATTGTCTCAAGCTTTGGGGAGGGCAGGGGCGTGGTGGGGGGATGTAGATGGATGTCTATGCAAAGGTGCTGCTGCTGCATGAGAAGTTAAAACAGGCTCACAACTGTGGTCATGGAAAGCACCCTCATGATGCATGAAATTAAAGATGAGAGGAAATTGTTCACTGAGCAGGCCTTGACCAAAACATGAAGTTGTTTGCTTCCTTTTGCTTACAGTACATTGCAAAGTAGCAAAACTGCTTTAAATAGTTATTATATGCTTGCAGTGGAAAATGTACTTAAATTAACGACAAAAATATCTAAGGGATAAAAAAGGTAATGTGTTACCTGCTGTGGCAAAAGTTTCTTGAAGCACTAGAGCACTGCCTCACCATGTATCACAAAAGACAACATGCTAACCAAGCATGGCTCAGATGGAAGTTCTGTGACAGCTTCACCACAGGTAAAATAACCCTATGTCATGACTCACCTAAGGGCCAGGATCAGATTTGTTGGATCACTAATGAAAGACTACTTCAAGCTCTCACTCAAACGTTTAGAAAAATTAAACTAAGCTGCTTGCTGTTTAATTAAGTTATTTTCCCCACTTACAAAGAATTGGTTGCCTTTCTAAACAGCATTTTACTAAAACATATGAGGCCAAAGCAGTGGGAAGATAAAGGTGTCAACACAGCCACACTATTCACATTATTCATGCTGTAGTTGCTCCTGGTCCTCCTCTCCTAGCTGGTTCTTGATGAGGCACCAGCCTGGCTGTATCTGAGAAGCAGCCCCTGCAATCTCACACAGTGCTTGTGGCCAGGACAAGAGTCTCGTCCCGTGCACTGCCTCACATATGCTAGCCTCTCAGATCAGTTGCCCTGCATGAGTTCCTTAACAGAGTCTTCTTTTGTCCAACTACTTCAATTCTTTCACAAATCTCCCTATATCATGGAGATAATTTCTTTTTTCAGCCCTCTGAAAACTCCTAAATGGAATTTTGTTTTCATTTGTTTGATTTAGGTTTTATTCTATGGGCCGCAAGGCAAAGATCTCTTCCTTGGAGAGGGGAAATACTAGTGTTGGGCAGACCTACACATCTGCTGATGGCCCGGGTTTCTGACTGTGAATGCTGAAAACTTCCAATATATCCATGAGCAACTTCCTGCTTTTTCTTTCCTGTAAAAGCCTCCCAACCTCAGCTTAGCAGGCTCTGAAAATACATAAGCTTTTACTCTGGGTGTTGGTTCATTTTAGCCATGCCTTTTTCTCTGATAGGTGTAGACATAGACACTGTTTCATCCAGGACAAGGTTCTGGGGAGAGGAGGAAGGGGTAAGAGAAAAAAGCTCATTTCTCTTTTGGACCCACATAAACTTTTTTTTTCCCTTAAGATTTACAGAACTTTACACATTTAGGAACTTTGAAACATAATTAAACGTGTTCTTCTGAATATTCAATTTGTGAATATCACATTCATTGAGAATGAAAAAGGCACATAAACTGGGATTGGCAAGTGAAGAGAAGGAGACCTCAGACAAAGGATCTATGCACAGCCTGAAGTAGCAGCAGCTCTCACCCAGTCCCTTTGCCTCAGATTAAATCTATACAAAGCAAACTTACAAACATGCATGCAACCACAGTGTACTACCACTTTGGCTACAGATGCCTTCTGTTTCTGGGAGTATTAGCAGAGGAAGTTTCCCTGGGATCAGCAGTGGAGGTAATGAGGACTGCAAAGTGAGTACAGGGAAAGTATAGGTGTTAGTGGTAGAAATACAGCAATATGTCCAAGATGTAATGAAAACAGAAGATGAGGACCACCGGGTTTGCCGCCTCTCACAGGGCCTGGGAGAGTGGACTTTGTTTAAATACAAAAACATGGGAAATTTAGAAATGGCTTGGTTTGGCTGGAGTGGCTAAAACCAAAGACTGTTTTACTGAACCACAAATGATTGTGATGCCAGCTATTTTATGGCTGCCCCAGGCAAATCAGCTGCTGTATCTCATTTCACTGCAGAGATGCCACAATAGTTAAAAAGGTCCTCCAAGTTTTCTTTATATTCAGATTTCATCAATGGAGCAGCAGTTTAGTAAATATATGGGTATTTATTTAAGTCTCAGCTTTCTCAGCCCTGGCTTAGCTATTGTACTGACAAAAAACAAGCAGTTGAAGCCATGAGTTAAAAGCATGTGTTTTATTTATGTCACTTAAATTATCAGGAGACTTGGGGCAGGGAGGTTAAAAAGTTCAGGCTGGCGTTTCCTAAAAACGCAGGGACATAGGAACACACAACCCTATTTTAAGATTAAAGGGGTAGAGGCTATCTGGAGGAGAAAAAAATATTTTCTGTTGATGTATTAAAAGTTGCTGTGCTGCAGGGAGATAGCTGTAATGGAGTGATTTCTTCATCGCTATTTAGTCCAGCACCAAGTCAGGGAGGTCATTGCTATTGAAGGTAAACTTAGGGGCATTTCAATGTTACCAATCTTTGCAATTGTACTGAAGTCACTTCAGTTAATGGTGGGTTTTTAGTGAAGGTCTTGACCCTGACAATCAGGTTATTATAGGGTCTTTCTAGGTCCAGCTTTTAAGAGACCACATTTTTAACCCATATGGTTATCGAAGCACACATGAAATGTGAAAGGATGGCAAGAAAAGAAAGGCAGCACAACATTCCAAAACCCACACATTTTAAAGCTAATCTCTGAGTTATTCTGGGTTTGACTCATGATTTCTGTAAGTCTAGGGTTAGCTATAACACATATAGCACATCCTGATTTACTGCTTTCTCTGAATCTGTGTATCTACACTACACTGCTTCAAGTCCAGCTAGCTAACATCATGGTGGGAATAACATCCACAACTGTATTGCTTTGTGAACACATGCTGTGCTCCTCACTGTGCTCCATGGACTGTATAAGATCTTCATTTTGCATGTGTCCAGAAAAACTCAAAAAGGGCAAAATAGAAATAAGGAAGAAGGATACTTCCTACTAATGCACCCTTTTGCAGTGAACATCTGGAATAGAGTGCATTTGTGCATCCTTACTTGTATCTGCAACTCAGCCATTTGTTCAAAATCTTTGTGGCCATAGGAATGCCCTTATTTCCTCATCTGATGTATTTCCTCTCTGGTCTGTGCAGACTCAGGGTCAACAACTTCACTAGAGCAAGAGCTGTGGTTGCCTGTTTGCTGGTTCCCTCCTCCTCTCCACAATGGCTTACCTACCACTGGCAGGTAAGCTTGGCCCACATGTGGGCAGCCAGCCTTTTTATAAAAATGCAGTCCCTCCTCCTGGGAGAGCTATACCAGGAGGGTGGCTGGAGGCAGAAACCAGACATTAATTTTATCCTGCCTACATAATGCTGTAGTGCTGGCCTGCTCTCTTTATTTAGAGCGTAACACACCCCAGCTTTCCCTGGGTAAAAAGTCACTGCTTAAACATTAGCTACAATCTCTTGGAAGCTGTTTCTGAAAAAAAAAAAAAAAAAATTGCCTTCATAAGCACTAACCTTTGCTTGTCCCAAGAGTAAGGTCCATCCTTAGACCTGATAGTACCCACAGTCCTCAGAGGAGAAGGGCGGGCATCTCTAAGTTCCTGAGTGTGAGAAGCATGTTATGCTGCCTCTAGCTCCAAGGTCAGGGACTTACATTGAAATGACTGATGTTTCATTACCCAAGATGAAGCGAGCAAAAAATAGTTTCATGCTGTGTCACATGTTTCATAATGTAGCCTGCCTTGCTATGGCTTGTACTGGCTGCGAGCTCATAAATATGGAAATGGCCAGGGGCTGTGTATCAGTGTCATAAGTGTGTCCTTTGGGTGACACCACAATCATGCTTAGAAATAGCAGTAGAGCAAAACATCTGTCTGTTTTCTGGACTGTAGAATAAAATGGTGTAGGACTGCAGCAATTCTTCTTTTCTGTCAGGAACCAAGGTATAGTATAGATGTGCCAACAAAATATTGAACAAGTTAAGTTCATCTCCTACTAATTAATTGGGCCAGAAACTTTCTATGCTTAAGTAACTTAATAAATAGCTGTATCTATCTGCAGCATCCTTGCAGGGAGTTCCTAAATACTGTGATTTTGTGGAGAGGGGCAGAGACCTCTGAAGAACTCCACTGTGTGTTGAGACTAAGGAGATATGAAAAGCTGTATACTCTTGGGACATAAGCCTGAGTGAGGAGAGAGTGGGTCATCTGGTACCTACAATAGCAGAACCTAGGTATGTCCAACAGAAAAGTTCATGACAGATCCCCAAGCTCTTCTACACCTAGTATTTTCTTCTTTAATCTTAGACATCAAAGGGGAACTTTACTTTCCATTGGATTTTGGAAAAGACAATGGGAAATCTCTATGAAAAAAAAGCCTGATCTGTGCCAACTATGCTCAACATCACTGCTGACACTGCTTGAGTTGTTTACAATACTGGACTCCAAATAACAAAATTGTCACAGAAATCAATTCTGCCTTCATGCACTTGTGAATTATAGCAGTAGTTTGGGCATAGTGTGGTGCAGCAAGTGGGTGTTGTGACAAGCCTCTGTCATCTTCTGGTGGGTGCCTTGATCTATGGTGGCTGCTGCAACTCCAGTTTTGTAAATCCTACAGCACTGAGTTGTGTCTGTGGAGAGTTTCAGCCAAGAAGGTTAAAAGAAAACTTGTCCACAAGCTTGGCTGGAAATTCAGCTTCAGCAAGTATTGTGGTTGACTTGTGAGTTCAGGACAAGTGCTTACTTGCTAGTCATTAAGACTTCCCATCATTTCTGCTCTCTGCTTTCCTGCAGAGCTAATCGGTTTTGCTGTTAAGCCACTCATATAAAGCCTCCTGAGAGCTCAGCACATCCTCCTTTCTACAGGAAGCAAAGGACACTACCTGTGCTCAGAAGTGTTTTCAACACAGAAGCCGAACATTCATATGAAATCTGGTCTACTAGCCTTGCATACTTCAGGAAATTTCTTCACAGTCTTCCAGTTTTATTTTATGCTTTCAAATACACTGTAACCTCACCTGCTTCCTATGTTTGTGTTAGCAAGCACTCAGGGGTTCTTCAGCCTCCAGAACTATAAGGATACCTCAGCATTTATAAATAAATGAGTGGCCTTGATTAAATAAATAGTGAAATACTGAGTTTTACTGAAACAAAACCTTTACTGAAAATTAAATTACCAAGTACTATATAACTTACCAAAAGGAGTTAGTCCAATGGCTTTTTTCTATCCTTCATGAGAGTTCTTTTCCACCCTTTCAGACTGGGTATAGCTTGTGACCTGTTCTTTTTCTCTCATTTATTGTTCCTTATGATTCCTGATAAGGAATATTTTTAGTTGGAGTGACACAGTTGTGTATTGGAAAGGCTGGTTCTCCCAGGAAGGTATATGGGGGAAGATAACATCCACCTGGCATCAAGTGGAAACAGAAGTAAGTAAGATGTGTTTTGGGACTTACGAAAGCTGGAGATAGGTCATCTGTAGACAGAGGGACTGTGTGAACTTGAACTCATCAACCCATGGGGTTTTGTGATTGTTTTGGTTTTTGGTTTTTTTTTTTTTTTTTGAAGGTGGCGGGAAAATTGTTTTTAAGTTAATTTGGGCAAAGGTTTGGAAACACAAGAGAAAATACACTTTGGTCTGCAGTAAAAAGGTCTTGAGAATGACAGAGTAGGTTCAAATTCTTTGGAAGTGCTGGGTTTCTTTTCACGTATTATATTTCAGAGAGCTGTAGGAAAGCAATAAAACATGTAATTACAAGCAGAACAGATGGTGAATAGCAGGTTTGCAAATTCAGATGGTCTAGGCAGCAGAGATTTGACAAGGCAGTTTGTGGAAAAGAGCAGAATAAACACGAGAAAGGAACAGAGTAACAAATGTAGGAAAAGGTTGTCAGAACTTCTAGAAGAGCATGAGTTCGGCACTAAATCAGTTTGGCTTGAAAAAGGCTGTTTGGGTCAGATTTCTTTTAAAGAGGCAGGAAGTGATCAGCTGGAAAGTTGTTCCTGTATGTTGAGTCCCATGTGTACCCTGGAAAGTTTGAATTTGTTTATTCTTGTAAATAGATGCTGTGGGGGTGGGGAGGTGTGCATGTGTATGTCTGAAAATCCCATGTCCTTTCACCTATTTTTCTTTCTAACTCAAAGAAATTCCAAACCTTCAAATGCTGACCTAGCCAGGGAAGTAAAATGAAATAGTATTTGTTTTTCATTGCATTTATATTGCAGCTATGAGGAGGGAAAAAAGAATATTGAATGTCTGACACTAGGGAAAGAAAACATGTATGGGGAACTGACACTTTGGACACCTCCTCTTACCCCTCTCCACGTGGTGTGTATCTTCACACAGATGCTACATGCCAGTCTGGGATGCAGAAACTGTCTCCAGCCATTTCTCAAGGCAAGGGCTACCACCTGTAACAAGGCAAGACTAACATAGACATACCATGCAATGAAGATATTTTGTCTGAGAAGGTCATTTGTACTGACTGTCACTTGTTATACTAGTTTGCTACTTCTCCCGGATGAGTTGCTATGATGCTATCTGAAACCTTACAGCTCAGCTAGCTCCATTTCCCAAAGCATGGTTCTCTGCTTATCCAGATGGTTGTTAGATTGGCTCAGTCTATGCTGACTCAAATAATTTCAGCCCTAGGTCAGGCAAGGAAGTTCACAACTGTTCTAAGTATATTATTATATGATCTGTACTTTAGTATCTCCCTTTTAGTCCTTATCTAAGGCTTGTGTGCAGTCTACGAAATGGAAACAACAACAATCTAACACAAAGAGAGGCCTTGGCTTCAATACTTCCAGTTTCAGTTCATGCTCACTTTGGCATCTGGTATCATGGTACCATTTCTTACTTAGGGAAGAAAAGGGATGTGAAGAGCCTCTAATTCCATCTCAAGCAAAAAGCATTATCTTGGCACATTCTGATAAACTCCTTTACTGTTCCAAAATCTCTTTTCTACTTCTTTAATTTCCACACACCACCATATTGTTCTGTTTTTATTACTGTTTCCATTACTCAATTTAACCCTTTTCTGTTGTGTCTCATTTGGAAGCTTTCCTTGTGCAAGACCAGTGTGATGAAGGTAAGAAATCCCTGTGCAGGTGCCATTAATAGATTTTTTTTTTAACATTGTCCACTTGATGCATGAAATTCTGAGTGTAGTTTTCATGACAGGTGAAAAGGGAAGAAGCACAGTAAGATGGAACAATGGTAGATGCATTAATTCATGGTGAAGGCAAGACATCAGACACTATATGTACATTTGATATTGCTGCTTCTTAATGCTTGGTTTTACACATGAGCTTACATAGGAAAGATGAATAGAGGTTGAAAGGCTACAATCTCACAAACTCAAAACAATTGCAAACACTTTTCAGAAAAGCATGGCAAAATTTTTTCCATTTGTGAAAAGTCCACATTTCAATTACAATGAAAGTTTTTACAACAGGATGAAAATACTTACATCTTCAATTAAAACTGGTATCAGTTTAAAAAAACAAAATCAAACAAAATGGCAGGATCCACTCCTTAAAGAGGTTGAATGAAATGTTTCGTGCCACAAAACCTCTGTGAGGTTTTCATGGATGCTGAAAGCCTTCTTTGTGAGTATTTCTTTTTTGTGGACATTTGACTGATAGTCAAGTGCAAAGACTACTTGTTCCTGTGGTACAAATGAGTAACAACATAAAACAGATTTGATGAAGGAAAATGAATGCTGACAGCCACAGAGGGTTTGACTTTCCAGTTCTCTTGACTTCATACAGTCGCCTAGCATCTGGGGTATGGTGTCCAGTTCTGGGCCCCTCAGAAGGACACAGAGCTGCAGGAGGGTGTCCAGCATAGAACAACAAATATGATGAGGGAAATAGAACAGCTCCCTTATGAGGAAAGGCTGATGGAGCTGAGTCTCTTGAGCTTGGAGAAGAGGAGGCTAAGGGGTGACCTCATTAATGTCTATAAATATGTGAGAGATGGGTGTCAGGATAATGGAGCCAGACTCTTCTCAAGGTCATCTGGTAACAGGACAAGGGGCAATGGGTGCAAGCTGCAACATAGGAGGTTCCATATAAATATCAGAAGGAACTTACTCACAGTGAGGGTACCTCAGCATTGGAACAGGCTGTCCTGGAAGGTTGTGGAGTTTCCTTCTCTGGAGCATTCCAGACCCACCTGAATGTGTTCCTGTGTGACCCTTCCGTTCTAATTATTCTATGATCCTGTGTTTACTGCAAAAATATTACAAACGTTTTTTCTTTCTGCACAGTTCTATGCAAAGTCAGCTCTGGTGATCCAGAATAATACCAGCACAGTGTGCAGGTATTTGCTGGTTGGTAAAGGAGGCTAGTTGTTTAGCCTTCACATGATGTCTAGACAGCAACAATTAGTAGTAATTAGTAAGTGCATCAGCTGTCTGCTGGGTCCATGGCACCTCACATGCTGTGGAAGAGATCAAATAGTTTTACTTCAATATCAATAATCAATAAAATAGAGTCCAGCCTTACACTGAATGGGTGCTTCTCTCTGATGTTCTGGTGTGGAGTGTTTGTTCCCTTGCTCAGGAGCCAGTTTGGCTAATAAAAGTGATAGCTCATTAGTAAATGTTTTAATATCAAAACAAGCTTTATGCTGAGTTACTTGGCATGTAATTAAAAATGCCAATTGTTGTTAAGACTCAGTTTGGTACTCTGTAGTTTCACAAAATATTCTCCAAGGCATAAATCCACACCTCTATTAGATGATTACCATCTCCCTGTATTAGGCTTGTCCTAGTAGAAATCAGCATTCATCATGCCATCACGCCAACATGTAGATGCTAATTGTGCCCCTGCTTTGTCTCAGAGTGGAAGGAAGGAGAGAATCATTTTCAGTACGTTCTATGTCAGTAATAGTTCAATTAAACAGGACTCTGCTATTGCTACTGCAGCTTCCATGGTGTCTGAGAATAGCCCTTTCCTCTGGGTGGAAAGCTACTACTAAACACTTGTGGAAGATGCAGACATTAACTGTTCTTACAAAGAGAGAAGAATATGAAAAAGAAACTTGGTCTGTTGGTTGGATTGTGTTTGGGTTTTATTCTCCCCAATTTGCTTTCAAATGCCTGTGTATGTGTATATACACCATCATGGGCATTGCTGCAAGTGGCTCAGTCTTCTGAAATTATCCAGTTGTAATATAGCAGCTGCCAACCAGATACTTGCAAGATTAAAACACCACTAGCCACAAAACCTGTCAGTTGTGTGACACACATCTCTGTTGCATTGCAGTGGTGGAAGGGAGGTGATCAGTCTGGGTTTTTTCTTGATTCTAACACCTATGTCTGCATCTTTCTCCTCTCAGCCAGGTGCTTATGCATCCAGGAGCTCCTTCAGCACCTGAATAATGCCAACCCTGGCAAATAACATTTTGTCTTGTATGAGAGGCAAAAGACCTGGATGTGTTTAAAAATCAAGGTATTGTATGTTCAGTAGTCATGGTCATTCACACACAGTCAGGACATATTTACTGAGAAAACCTCTTATACACAACTCTACAGAATGATTTTTTCTCTTTCCCTCTTTCTCAGACTTTGTTCATAAATCTAATATGAGGAAGAGAAGAGAGTGTCTACCCCATAACTGACCTAAGGCTGGTGCCTTGGGCATGGTCCAGAATGAGGAACTGTGGCTGTCACATCACAGGTTTGGTCTCTGTGTACCTGCCACATTGCAGCTGTTTGATGAGGAGTGTTCGGTGGAAAAGCTTCAGCTAGCTGTATCTTATCTCTGACAAATTACTGGTGGACCAATTCCAGGGTCTGAGAACATGATTGCCCTTCAATCAGGGGCTGAGAGTGTTTCCTTGCAGGAAACTTCATCCTATCAGCGCATTGGTCTGAATGAGAAAGCTGTGGTGAGAGAACTGTGTTGCTAAATATAAGACTACTTTGTAAAAGCTGATAGAGGAACAAGAAAAACAGTGTTTTCCAAACAATAAAGGTCTAGTTTATTGCTAATGTTTTGGTCAGTTACTCTACTGGCCTCAGGGAATATGGTTTCTGGAGCAATCACAGTCCATAATGTAAATCAATGTTTTAACATCACAGTTAAAAGGCCTCAATTGCAATGAATCTGCCACAAATTGCAGATTCAAATTGTGATGCATATTCAGGGATTCCCAAAGTCTCCAGAATGGATTTACTGCTCTTCAAATAAACACTAAGCCAAATCTCTTAAGTGTTTAGTTGTTCCTGTAGGGTGAAAGAGGCGAGAGCCAACCCTTAGTAGATCAATGCATTCCATGGCAAAAGGAGTATTTCAATTGTATACAAACTGCACATTTCCTAGCTGATGTCTAGGCTTATTCAGTGTGCAGACCAGTAATCCAATCTTAGATGGAGGCATAGGTCATGTGAAACGGTCAGAGTCTGACATAGATTATAAACCACTCATCCTGATCTTTGTTGCTACTGGAATGTCTAAGAACATTTCTGCATTCGAAGTATCACAAGATTGTGAAATCTCCTGAAGGATAAATAAACATATTTTTTCAGTCAAAGAGGCAGAATCTTCATAAAGTTCTCTGAGATCTATCTTTTTCCTTTGCTTTCTGTAAACCTTGGGGGAGGTTTAGACTTGACATCAGGAAAAGGTTTTTCACTGAAAGAGTGATCCACTTTTGGAACGGGCTGCCCACAGAGGTGGTTGGGTCACCATCTCTGGAGGTGTTTAATGTTAGGCTGGATGAAGTGCAGGCTGGATGAAGTGCTGAGTGGCATGATCTAGATGTCAGATGTTTAGGTTTACTTGGTTGGTTTTAGCTTGGACTAGATGATCTTTAAGGTCTTTTCCAGCCTCATCATTACTGCGATACTGTGATACTGTGAAAAGCAGAAAAGCAGTGGAGAAGCTATTCTTTAACTTACTCACTGAAATCAAGATAAGCTCATGTTTTTAATACTGAAAAGGCTATATGAAGTGAACTAATGATTGCAATTTTTATGACTCCTTGGAAAATTACTACAATACCCATAAGTAAAACCTATGCAAAATTAATTGTCCAAGTGGTACACATGAACACACCTGCTAAAATTAAAAATGAAGAGGCATTCTTAAATATTTTGTCAAATAATTGGTTAGCCCTGGAGGTGTAAACATCCACAGGCTGAAAACATACTGAATGGCAACAGTATTTTGAGATGTGTAAAATGTGCTGTATAGTCAGTTTAATACTCCTATCTATCTTTGTGGCTAATAAGTGACACTGACTCTCTCAATATCTTTCTTGAATTTGATCTTACTAAAAGGTTGTCCTCCAAAACCAGTTTTATCAGATTCCCCATTTCTCTTCTATACTATTCCCCTATGTCCCCTTTTTTCAAATATTCCACCTATTTAAAGACATCATCCTTCTGTGGGACTGCTATATTTTTAACTCTACCTTTGCTAAGCAGCTAAAAGCATTTCTACAGTTCTTGCTTAAAGCATAACAAAAAGTAGCTAATTCCATCTCTGCTTTGTTTCCTTTCACAGGATCATGGAGTATTTTTGATTGGAAAAGACCTTTAAGATCATCAGATCCAACCTTTGACTGAGCACTGCCAGGTCACCACTAAATCCCTTTAATCTAAATAGCGAGGATTCAGTACTTTGCTTTTCTTGATTTGGTCCCTTTGGAGACAGATGAGGCTGTGCACACAATGTGTTGGCATGGATTTTCAGGATCTGAACATACCCTGCCTCTGTCTCAACAAACGCCACCCAAATTTGGATGTGGGCAAGATTTGCTTTGCACTGGTCTCATCCACAAAGGTATTCTTGTGGCTATATTTGGGGTAGATGTTGACAATACACTTTGTTCTGTATACTTGTGTTCTACCATTTCCTTCCAAAGAAAATTGACCTCATGTCTTTATCACCTGTGATGTTGTCTTCCCTTTCCCCAGCACCACCAGCATCTATTTATTTTCAGTCCCACACCAAATACTAGTATATTGCATACTTCAATACCTTAACAAGATGCAAAATATGTGGCTGATCCAATTGACTACCTTGTGGCCCTCTGTTTTGCAAAGGCTAGATAAGGGGATGAGGCTTGCAGCCCATCCAACACTGGTGAAAGTGGAAGAGATACTATTTGCCCACAGTGGGCATTGCATGGTCAGTCACAACAAGTGCTGAGTGGTTTGCCTAGCTGTAATTGCTGGCAGCCCCTTTTGTGAGATCTTTTGTCTTATACATTATAAAATGTCTGTAACTGTTAATGAGAAAACACAGGCTTTTCTGTAATATTTTTATTATTTAGCTTTATGAGTCTATTCTTTCTTGAATTCAGAAAGTCCCAGATCTTAGCATTCTATTCCATAAAAGATCAGTAACTAGTTTTACAGCCTATAAAAGTTAGCATTTTAGCATGCAGACAAGTAACTCTTTGTAGTATCTATAAATTGTGTTTCCCATGTGCATTGCTTTATTGCTGGAAGGCAGAAAAGAGATATGTAGCAGCATTAATGTCTTAATAAGGCCCCACTTAGTGGACTGTAAAATATGCATGTAATGGAAGTTGTTCTTTGATTTAGACCAGCCCCCAGCGCTGTTTATCTTGCTCCAGAAGCAGTAAGGACAATGGTTTTCAATTATTTTAACTTTGGAAAAACTCCCTATGCATATATGTCCCAAGAAGATCCTTTCCCTCAAATCCGATATGCATAGCGGAAAAATAGTCCTGTATAGTCTGGGGCTGGCTTGAGTGTGTTCATAGTTGATATTTGTCAGTGATCAGAAATTTCAGAAAAAATTCTAGGCATGTAGAGTTGCTGCAGTTGAGATTGCTTAAAAAAATCCTTTCACTGACAGGTTTGATCACTGAGACTAAGTAGGCTGTAAACTGTTAGAGCTACACAGCCCATATCTAGAGACCCCATTTTTGTCTGCTCTCTGTGCAGTGGCTTGTTACACACAGATTCTGGAAGACTCTAGGACACAGTTTTCATGTTTTATGGATTTATTGCTTCATTTATTTAAAAAAAAAAAGGAAAAAAAGGACTACAAATTCCGTATTCTTCTGATGAAAAGGAAGTAAAGCCACAATAATTCCTACTCCTCTAAAGAAGCACTCTATTTTATGCCTTTTTGCTTTCTCAGTCACCTACCAATCCCAGCACTTCCTCCAGCTCAAGATGCGGTATGAGAAAAGAGCAAGAGAATGATATACTGCCACTGCTGCAAACACTGATACTGAACATCTCATCAAATTATTATTCCTGTTCAGCCTGCAGGTTAGGAGTGAGCAACACAGAAGTCTATTTTGGCCTGGGGTCATTTCCTGGATTAGTCTTATGAAATAAGCATTGAAATAATCTACGTACCTAATTAAGACACTGCTCTGCCATTTTCTCAAGTCAAGTACTACATGCGTGGAAACAGTACATCTGAGCTAATTCCTGTCCACTTGACATTCTTCATTATCCATGGTTGAGCTGCAATTAGAAGTGTAATGAATTTCAGCTTATTATGGGTTTTTTCTGTGTTTTGAATGTTTGCTCCTACTTGTTCCGCTCTTTGCCTCCAATTAGGAAAGTTTTCAGTGATTAGTATGTCTATTTCCATGTAAAGTCTTCTGTAGCTTTAACAAAATCCTCATTTTCAAAGGTGATGTGGAGAGGAGGAGATGGAGTGTCCCAGGTTTTCAGTTCTGTTGTGCTTGGAATGAAAGAAATTCACTGTAGTGCAATACTAGCGTATCATTCAGTTTACTCCGATATTGTTTTGTTTCTGTGTCGCTGTACACATTTCCACTTACATTTCTCCCTTTGAAAAGACATCACAGTAAAGTTTATTTAATTTTTAATAAAGTTTAACTTTTTATTAAGTTACTTAAGTGACCATTTAGGTTAACTGAAGTAAGAATGAGATTATGGAAGCTTAACATTTTCTGGAATAATAATAATACCATAATATTTTATGGAATAATTTTTAATAACACCTATGCTTTTCCCATTGCATAGAATCTCTGTGAAAATCCTGTTAATAAGTCATGCTTTGCAGAAAAACCCATATCTGAACATAACATTAATTAGGGTATGTAAGAAAGATCACAGAAAAGTGGTTAAAAGTCCACAGACAGCAAAAAGGAAAGCAAATGCAAAGTTTAACCCAGGACTTCAGTGGTGATTAGGAATGTAGCTTAGTACAAAGCTCTGCGACTGTTTATTTCTAGAAGTTTTCATGACTGCGTTAACTGCTGCTTCAGTGAAGTGTTTGTCTCCGAACACAAACATTGCAGTTCTCATCTGGCTTTCATTTGTGTGAATCAGGGCCAAACCTTACTGCCTCTATATAACTCCTTGGTGAGTTCTGATTCAGGCACAATACAATTCGTATTTCATAACTGCTTGATGTATAACTTTATGTATACTGATAGCATCTTATGCTCACTAAGAATTTCTCTGGAAACAAATGGTCCTTTGTGATTTTGAAATGGCTAAAAGCAGAATGACTTTGCATCTGAGAAATTAAGCTATATCTTTAGTGCTTCTGATCAAGATACTGCATCGGTGAAATGTGCTGTTTATGACTGATGGGTTTTCCATCTACCTTCTTAGTCTACTTTGTGGGCACCTTGTACGACAGGATGCTGCTGAGCAAACTGGCTTTCATCCACCAAACCACTTAAAGGTCATACTCAGGGCACATGAATCTCTCCACTGAGATCTCTGAATTACAAGGGAGCACTGCTTTTTAGATGCCAGTCCAGAAACTCTCATGAGAAGAGCATGGAAGCATTTCTGGAAAACAGTTAAAAGTGTGTTAAAAAGAAGTAGTATTACATCTAGTTACTCCAACTGTTCAGCACTGAAAAACATACCTCAGTATCTTCTGAAGTTGCAAGGAGTTTGGGGAGCTGCTCCAGAGCTGCCTAGTGTTCCAAACCGTTAGTGGAGGTTGTCAGTGTCTGCACAAATGATCAGAAATATACCTTACACACAAATCCATACTTTTCAGAAAGGCACCGCGTCACTCATTGGAATAGCTGTGTTGCATGCTGTCTCTGAGAAAAAGTCCCATCAACCAGTAGTATAATCTCTGGTGGATATCATCCTAACACTTCTGCTAAGGCAAAATTTTCTACATCTGGAGACAGCTTTCACCATAGGGTCTTGGGAGGCTCAGGAGACAGCTCCTGACAGTGTGCACATCTAGCAAGTGTGTTGACATAAGAAGAAAAAAGGATGCTGACATGCTCTACATGTTTCTGCTTTATCTCACTTCCTTTGTGCTCAGTCCATAAATGTCCACTTGGTTATTCTGGATTCACTGTGTTGTTCTGGTTTTCACTGAGCAATATTAAAATTTACTATTGCCAGTCTCCCCATAACCACTCATGGTTTGGTGTTGCTCTTGGAGAATTTAAATTGATAATGACCATTTGTGAAGCCCCCCAACCCTCTGTTAGGCATATATAAAGTAGTCTCTAGAGAATGGACAGTTAATGAGGGCAAAGAAGAAGGGGAAGCAACACTTTAAGCCAGGTTTTTTGCATTCAGCTGAGAGTCCACCATGACTTGTACTGATTTATACAGAAGACCTTCAAATGCTTGACCATATTCTGGAATGCTGTGGGACAAAACCAATTAAGTTTTGACCAGGAGCTCTGAAAACTGATAAAATAAAAGTGTGTCTTGGAAATAGTCTTGGAAAACAGCTTTCTGTATGTAGGCAGAAACTGTTATATACAACAAGCTTGGTAGGAATTTATCTACATGTGTCTCAGAATATTCAGCTTGTAATATCACAGCAAGCCAGACAATGAGAAGCTGCCACAATAATCACAGAATGGATGGTAACACCCTATGTATGAGTGCCTATCTTGAGGACTCTTATTCATCTGAATACTGTTGTTTAAAGAGGGAGCTTGAAGTCCCAGCACAAAACCAGGATGAATCATACCTAGACCAACCTCAATGAATGCTTCTCCAATCACCTTTTTAGAAGCACTCAGTGGTGTCTTTCAAATGGGTATAAGATAGGTGGAAACGTCCCCATCGTGCAGCAGGCTGAGTGGTGGGGTCAAGAACTGGAACAGGAGAGGTCTTGACATCTTCCTTGCTATGGTGCTGGGAATGATTTTGTTCTCAGGGCTGCAGCTTGACAGGAAGAGACAGGGAAAGTCTGGTGTCCTGACAAAACTTCAGGAAAAAAATAACATCCTTATAATTTGTCAGAGTGCCAAGACAGTCCCTGTGCTGTGGGACTATTAAACTAAACTAAACTAATCTGGGATGGGGATTCATCTGATGGAATCAGAATGACTGCACTGGAATTAGTCACTCCGAGCTCTCCTCAGAGCCCACAGGGATAATAGTGTACTTCCAGAGCATGATTCATCTTATTCTGAAACAGTCATCCAAAAAGAGATTGCATGAATTGTGCCCCAGATATACTCAAGTTTCTCTGATGAAGTAGTTACCTCATTTCCATGTTGTACCATCCTGACACCAGAAAAAAAAGTTGTAACTTATATTTTAAATCTCTCTTGTAATAATTTGAGCTTGCTTCTTTCCTTCTCCCATGGTCACAAAAGAGCAGTTGGTCAACAGAATCTTATCAACAAACCTTTAACTATTAGACAACTGAAAATTGTTGAGCTAGGAGGTTTGGCTAGGAGGTTTGGCTGATACGTCTGAGGGCTGTGCTGCCATTCAGAGAGACCTGGACAGACTGGAGAGCTGGGCACAGAGAAACCAGATGAGGTTCAACAGGGACAAGTGCAGAGTCCTGCATATGGGGAGGAATAATGAACTCCACCAGTACAGGCTGGGAGGTGATCTACTGGAAAGCAGTCCTGTGGAGAGGGACCTGGGGGTCCTGGTGGACAACAGGTTGACCATGGCACAGCAGTGTGCCCTGGTGGCCAAGAAGGCCAATGGGATCCTGGGGTGTATTAGGAGGAGTGTGTCCAGCAGATCGAGGGAAGTTCTTCTCCCCCTCTACTCTGCCCTGGTGAGGCCTCATCTTGAGTACTGTGTTCAGTTTTGGGCTCCCCAATTTAGGAGGGACAAGGATCTACTGGAGAGGGTCCAGCGGAGGGCTACGAGGATGATTAGGGGACAGGAGGGCATGGCTTATGAAGAGAGGCTGAGGGACTTGGGGCTTTTTAGTCTGGAGAAGAGAAGACTTAGGGGAGATTTGATAAATGTTTATAAGTACCTGAAGGCTGGCCAGGAGGGAGGGGACAGGCTCTTTTCACTTGCTCCCTGTGATAGGACAAGGAGCAATGGGTGTAAGTTGCAGCAGAGGAGGTTCCGCCTCAACACAAGGGGGAACTTCTTTGCTGTGAGGGTCACAGAGCACTGGAACAGACTCCCCAGGGAGGTCGTGGAGTCTCCTTCTCTGGGGACTTTCAAGGCCCGCCTGGATGCGTTCCTCTGTGATCTGTGTTAGATACTTTTGTCCTGCTCCGGCAGGGGGGTTGGACTCGATGATCTCTTGGGTCCCTTCCAACCCCTAACATCCTATGATCCTATGATCCTATGAACTGGTATCATGTTCCCGTGTCTTCTAGGTGAAGTAAACACCTTTTCCCCCTCAGACATGTGTCTGTTTTGTCTGGACTTTCTCCAGCTTTTCTTCAATATTTAATATATTCTATACTGTTTTAATAATTCAGGCAAAGTAATATCTCTTACCGTTCACACCTCTGTCTCTACTTCATTTATCGCCCTTTAGTCTCATACTATAAACACCAAGTCTTTATAAATATTCTCAAAATAGATTCTGAGATATACAAATCCCTGGTCTTTCCTCATGAATTCAAAAATTCAAACCAAATTAAAAAACCTCAATTATTCCTTCCTGTACTTGGCACTTGTACAGTTGCAATGCTGACACTTGCAATCCAGTAAAGATGAAGCAAAATAATGAGATTTAGCAACAGCAGCCTTGACTCCAAATGCCTTTCAGGATGTTGGCTGCTCTTGGGTTTGAATTTACATTTCAGCAGGAGGCAGATTTACATTTCAACCATTAGATCTCTGTGAGAAACTTCTCTCCTACTCCCTGTGCATCCATGATTTTTCTAGCTCATGGTTAATGAATGCAAGTAGATTTTATATCAGTGGTAGCAGAGACACAGGGAGCTGTAGTATAATAAGAAGCAGGAAGCAATTCTGCACGATTCTTGTGAATGAAAATGTATGCAGTTCATGTTCATGGTTCGCTGTCAGAGTGGGAATACGGACCTCAGTAAAACTAAATGTTGCTGGATTACATCTCCTAAAAAAACTCCTCTGAGAAACAGCACTAGTGAGAAAAGCCCTCAAAAAAATCCTTACATATGTCAAGTTTACTTTGCTCTTGCGTTCTGGCTAGCTATGGTGTTGATTTCAATGGGACCAAGGCTCTGAAAAAGCTTTAGAGATATGGATGATGGGGTGAGTCATGTGTTGGGCATTACTTGCTCACTTTACTTATCTCCTGTGAGTGGCTACAACGGGGAGAAAAACATTTACTCCTTTATGTTAATCTATGCTGGACTGTAAGTAGGATTTTTGGTTTTATTTTAAATTGAGGTGATATTCCTTTAGGTTCTGTTCACCAATCAAAAAATGGTCTTGTTTTTAACTGCCCTGGAAAAGCTCACCCTGGGGACTGATGCAGCATATAGTGCCGAAATGCAGTGTGAGAAAAAAGTGAACTTTTAAATTGTGTGTCTGTGGCCCATACCACATCACATGCAATATGAGAAACATTAGCCAGCAAGAATTCATGTAGACAAAGTTGAAACATCAAAAGAGGCTGCTAGATGTTGCCTAGACCATCCCAGGCTTGTCTTAGCGCCCACTATTCAATGCAAATGGGGTCATTTCAAATATGGAGATAGCAGTAACTCACATCTTAAATTTTCTTTCAGGGAGTCAAAACCAGCCAAGTGTTTTTAGGAGACCAGGTGCCCTGAAGGCAACCACTAACCACCATGGTGCAGCATTTCCAAGGCAGGCCTGCAGGCTAAATCATCTTTTCTCTTACAAAGGAACACAGCACAGGCAGCAAAAAGGAATAAAGTGATGTTTTATCCCTGAGAAACACACATTCTCCTGCTGACTGAGAAAGGGCAGCTAGAAGAGTGAAGAGGACAATACATACCAAAAAAATTGAACGGAATTAAACAAGCAGAGCAAGAAAGCCTTGTTCCTTTCCATTTTCAGCGGCAAAGAAACAAAATTAGTTGGAAATGGAGGCAGACAGAAAAGATGCTTTGATCTATATCTCTCCTTCCTAGAAGTGTGGAGGTCAAAGTACACTGCCTGGTCTTTAAATGTATTTTCATCATTCTTTATTCCATCAGACTGCTCAGCCTATTTCTTGTTTGCCCTCCCCAAGACCACAAGCTATGTTTTGGGGTTTTTTTTTCCTAAGGTCCTTGAATGCTATTCTTTTGTAAGTCCTTGCTTGATTTCTTCCCAATGTAGGCAACTTGTACTGTGATCTGTTCACAAAGGTGACACATATCTGTGAAGCATGTTTGCTTATGATGCCCTAACAGAATTTTTAGGATGTCATACAGAACTAGGAGTCAAATGATAACAGAAAAGTTTGAGGATTATTTATATTTTTACAATGTTCAGCCACATCTCCATGCGTTTAAATATCTGTTCTTTAATAGATATGAAATGCTTCTTAAGCAGTGAGTTCATGGAGTGTATTTGTACTTAACCAAAGTGGCTTTGTATGTATATTGGAATTCATAGATGCACTTAGTCAATAAAAAAATCATCTGCTATTGGGCCCCTCCTATTTAAAAACTCTGTAACTGTTTGTGGTGAAGTTTTTATCAGATTTATCACATTATTTGGAAAAACAAATATGCCTAGAGTGAATTTCTTCAATAAAGACTCTTGAAGACTTCCATAAATGCTGGTTTAAAACCAAGGGACATATGATTGCTGTCATAACGCCTGTCAGCAAAAGCTGAGTGACTAGGCAATGGTGAGATGTCCTGACCCCTGCAACTACTAAAATACACATGAAAAAGCCTGACTACACAGCACTTTTTTTCCACCTAGTAAAGATACACTATTGAATTTCTATTTGTAACATTCACAAACAAATTAGATTATCTTATATCTAGGCATCTATTGCAAAGTGCACTACGTAAGCACAATTTCTGGGCAAGACTTTTTTAAGATTAAGAATTTCATGTTAATAAATGCCCAAATGAGCACAAAATTCAACCAAATGAACACAAAATTCAACTGTTAGGAAACAGTTGCGGTCAATAGCTGCCAGTCTACTTACCTGCTGCAATGATTTGAACTTTAAAATTACAATTTTCCATTAAGTTTCATGAAGTTTTGGGGAAAATACTCACTGATTTCCATAAATTTTGTAAGAATTCAACAGCAGAGTTTATTTGACACAATTGCAATCCAAATATATCTCTTAAAATTCTGTCATTTCAACTTTTACACTGTCTGTGCTTTTACCTGTATATTCTGATTTCTCTTAAGAACTGGAGATATTCCTCCTGTAAAATAGATAACATAAGCTCCCTTTTTTACTGTCTGCTAAAAGAAGTGTGATGGTTTGAAGAGAAGCTACAGAAAAGATAGGCAAAAGAAATTAATCTACCATTACTCCTTCTATATGGATGGAGCCAGGCTCTTCTCAAGGTCATCTAGTAATAGGACAAGGGGCAATGGGTAGATGCTGCAACATAGAAGGTTCCATATAAATATCAGAAAGAACTTCACAGGGAGGGTAATGGAGCATTGGAACAGGCTGCCCAGGGGGGTTGTGAGTCTCCTTCTCTGGAGACATTCAAGACCCACCTGGATCTGTTCCTGTGCAAATTGGTCTGGGTGATGCTGCTGTGGCAGAGGGATTGGACTAGGTGATCTTTTGAGATCCCTTCTGATCCCTAATGATTCTATGATTCTATATTGATTTCCTTTAATAGAGCAGAGTTTTCTTACTTGTGTGTGTGCTTGCTGTTGCCTCTCTGGGAGTGCACTGAAGGTATACTTCAGTCGCAGGAATACTGTATGGAAAGAACAATTTAATGCTTATTCTGCTTGTGGTTCTCATGCCTTTTTCAGCTTTCAGCCTTCAGAAAAGGGCAACTCTTGTTCCCTTTGTTCCATGTAAGCACTAGGAATAAAACTAACAATCCGACCTAGTTACTTTACATGGATGTAGATCCACAATCTAAGCAACCCATGGTTCTCTGGGTAGCTGAGTTCCTTACTGTTCTTACACATGCATAACTTCTAATCACAGCCTCGGTTTAAATTAAGATGTTCGATTTCATTAACCAAAATGAAATGTTGTTTTGAAGGGCCTAGTTGGCTGGCTTTTTTATATATATATACAAAATATGTAATTGCAATTCAGTCATAGTGTTTCATCTGACTTTGGAAAAGTGACGGCTTTTGTTTGCAAAAAGCATCACCCTATTTTTTTTTTTTTTCTGAGAAAACAGAGGTTTGCAAATTTTTAAAACAAGACAGAAGCTTGGACGCCTGCAGACTGTCTGTGAGGTATTTGGTAGATGTAAAAATACTTACTGTAGTTTTCCAGAATTACAGAGAGAAAACTCTAGCAACCCAAAGAGCCAAGCACAAGCAGAGAAATTGCGCAGCCTACAAGGAGAGGGATCCTGCGCTGAAGAACAGACACAACAAATTCCGAATCACTGAGAACTGGTTTTTAACTATTGCTCTAGGTTTATGAGAGAAATGCTTGGAGTAGAGTAAGAACAGCAAGACCATGGCTACCGAGTTCCCTGAGGAAGAGAAACACAATTCAGAGAACTCCAGCAACAGAATGTGATTCCCCTTACACTAGATTTTACCTCCCTCCATTGACTAGAAAGAATCTGTAGGGACCTATGTATTTCACTTACAGTGAAAGATACGTGGTGCAACATCTTCCTGTCTAAGTAAGTTAGCTTTAAAAGGGTGACTGAATAAGCTGAGATGGTTTGCCTTGAAGGATGGGTAGAGAAGAGCATCCATAGTACCAGCAAAGGTTTTGTTCACCAGACTCCTTTCACAGAACTATAAGGACAATGAAAGCTATGGTATCTGCATCATGCAAGATGGCATCTCAGTTAGATAAATTATAATTTAACACTAAGTCATCTGTCAGTTATGTAGTTTTTGTGTTCCTGGGATGTTTTCTGCCTTAAACAAGGACTGAATTTTGTATATTTTTGCAAAATTTACACCGGAAGCTAACAAGTCTGTCTCTGATATTAAGTGGAATTTTAGAGAAAATGAATCTGGCAGCAGAAATAGTTGACATCCAGTGATTAGTCTCAACAGAGATTAATTATGTAGATTCTGTAATGCTGGCTATTACTGACATGTTAGATTCAAATACACCCAAACAATATGATATTAAATAACTGTTGCTCCTTATCTCTCAGAGTTTTTGCACTAATATACATTATGCTATGTAACTGACGCCATGCTGCCTTGTCTCCACTGGGCTGGCAAAGATCCTGTATACTCTGCCACTGAGANGTGTTGGTGGCTGTTGGTTATGAGTGTTTGTGTACACTCTCTTATCCCAGAGCTCTCATCTAAGGCCAAAAGCTGATGTGTTAGCTGTCTTCTCTTTCTCTTGGACTGTGTATAAAGGCATTGTGATAAAGTTTCTGTTTTACCTTTTTGATTCTTTTACTTATTTGGATTTTTTTCCTTTTCTTCTTGGTGATGGGTTCAATAAACTGTTGTTTTTCTAGTGAAGTTGTTTCATTGCCTGCTGAACTCTCAGTGAGAGCTGGTTGTTGTGCTGGAATTACGGACACGAACCCAGACCAATTTAGACCCTCTTGATAAATCATTACGGCTACATATCAGGAGTTTAAACCTATAGTGGTCCTAAAAGTCCATTAAATTATCTTAATCTTGGAAGATTAAGATAAGATTTAAATGCTTAGAGCAGCAATAGCTTGATAATTGATTTGGAATAGTATATATCCTTCACAAAGTCTGAACACTGGACTACATTTTCTGTAAGGTGATGTAAGATTGTCTATGCATCTTCTCCAAAACTTTTGAACAGACAACTTATAGGTGTTATAATATCAGCATTAATAGCAAGAGTCTGAAAGTCACTGGACAACTGTGGGCCTGAATTTCAGTCTTCTGCTTCATGAAATGGTAATTACCTTGCTTTAAGCAGGATTGTTATAAGATAGATCTCTTCTTCAGGTGATATATAGCTACTTTAGATTTGATGAATGAACGACTCAATGGATAATGAATTGGCTGGATGGTCGCACTCAGAGACTTGTGGTCAACGGCTCAAATTCCAAATGGAGGCAGTGATGAGTGGCATCCTTCAAGGGTCAGTACTGGAACCAGTGCTGTTTAACATCTTTGTGGGCAATATGGACAGGGGAATTGAGTGTCCCCTCAGCAAGTTTGCTAATGACACCAAGCTTTGTGGTGTTGTGGACATGCTGGAGGGAGGGGATGCCATCCAGAGGGACCTGGACAGGCTTGAGAGGTGGGCCAGTGCCAACCTCATGAGATTCAACAAGGCTAGGTGCAAGGTCCTGCACCTGGGTTGAGGCAATCCTGGGCACAAAAACAGGCTGGGTGGAAAACAGGTTGAGAGAAGCCTTGAGGAGAAGGACTTGGGGGTGCAGGTCGGTGAAAAACTCAACATAAGCTGGCAATGTTCGTTTGCAGCCCAGAAAGCTAACCGTATCCTGGGCTGCATCAAGGGATGTGATCCTCCTCCTCTACTCTGCTCTCATGAGACCCCATCTGGAGTACTGCAGGAAAGTACACAGGAAAGATATTAAACTGTTGGAATGTGTCCAGAGGAGGCCCACGAGGATGACTGGAGGGCTGGAACACCTCTACTATGGGGAAAGGCTGAGACAGTTGGGGCTGTTCAGCCTGGATAAGAGTGGAAGTTCTTGCAGAAGCCTTCCAGTACCTGAAGGGGGCTACAGGAAAGCTGGGGAGGAGCTGTTTACAAGGACTTGTATTGGTAGGACCAGGGGTAATGGTTTCAAGCTGGAAGAGGGTAGGTTTAGACTGGAAGTCAGGAGGAAGTTCTTCACAATGAAGGTGCAAAAACACTGGAACAGTTTGCCCAGGTTATGGATGCCCCCTCCCTGTAAGTGTTCAAAGCCAGACTGGATGGGGCCTTGAGCAACCTGGTCTAGTGGGGGGTGTCCCTAGTCATGGCAGAGATGTTGGAACTAGATGATCTTTAAACAACCTTCCAACCTGAACTATTCTATGAATTTATGAAGATAAAAAGACTGAGTGTCCTACTTTCTAACACAAAATCTAACTTTCTGTCATTGTTTATCAATTTTCAGTGGATTGGAAGCATCTTGGCTAAATATTTGTGAGATGTTTATCCTGTAATTTAAGAATCCTGTAATTTAAGTAATTTAAACTTTACTTTTACAATTCTGTTCATTACTTCACCAAGGAATAAGTGTCAACAATGGGTGATGTAATCGTTAAGACAAAGATAGACAGAGCATCTGTGAGTTTAGATGACATCACAGAAAATCAGTGCAGGAAGTGTTAGAATAAGGACTAGTCAATTTATGGATGTGTTAAAAGAATTTCAGTCAAGTCGAGTTCAAGAAGGTCTCTGCACTTTAACATCAGCCTCTTCCTGTGACTCTTCTGGTAAGATCTTCTCAGAACAGTAAGACCTTGCAAATAGTTCGAGGACATTTATACACCAAATACAGTCTACAAGTTCTGCTTGTTGGTATTGTGCATGGTGGAAATGAAGGCTGCCTTCTTCCCACTACCCTTTCTTTCCAGAAACTTTATCAAATTTGCCATTAAGGCAAATTAAAGGACAATATTGAAACTTTCTGTGGGAAAAGCAGAGTCGCATTGAAACAGGGACAAACATAACAAAAATACTTTGTTTAAACTCCTGTCTATTCAATGAGACAGTATTTCATTTGTCAGTCAAGGTGACATGCTGAGTATTGCAAGATATATACCATGTGAAAAATAAGAACGTTCCCAGGAGGCAACAAACCTGAGTGCTCACCATTGTGATGAAGAGGCTGATCTCCCACAAGGCAGAAGGCTTTTTGCCACCGAGTAACCACATATTATTTCTAAGTTGGTGGGAACTGAAACATACAGCTTCTTACACAATGAACTGGAAGTGAAGAATTATTTATGAAGACTTAGTTACTAGCTGATGTGTGTGATTCTGATTTAGGAATTAATGTTTTACTAGTGTGTTGTGAAAGACTGGAAGAAGTGGAAATATTTAGAACATTAATATTTAAGTTTGTATGACAGCTTTCAGAAACAAAACTCTACAAACATTCTTCACTGTCACCATAATTATGTGAGAAAGGATACTTTCCTGCTTGGAAGAACTTCACTTGAATGCAGGACACACTAAGAAATTAAATCACAAGAGCAACAAGACTAGTTAAGGGCCTGAGGGCCTGAGGACTGACTGAGGGAACTGGAGTTGTTTAGTCTGGAAAAACAGAGGCTGAGGGGAGACCTTATGATCCTTTACAACTACCTGAAAAGAGGTTGTGGAAAGGTGGAGGTCAATCTGTTCTCCAAAGTGACTAGTGATAGGACAAGAGGAAATGGTCTCAACACCAGGGCAGGTTTTGGTTGGACGTCAGGAAAAATATTGCCACTGCAAGAGCAGTTAGGTATTAGAACAGACTGCCCAAAGACCTGGTGTAGTCAACATCCATAGAGGTATTAAAAAAACCGTTAGATCTGGCTATTGAGAAGCATGGTTTATTAGGCATGGTGGTATTGAGTTGAAGGTTGGACCTGAGGATCTTGGAGGTCTCTTATAACCTTAATGAGTCTGTGATTCCATGAACACTTTGGTAACAGCATTCAGAAAATGCTGCAGCCTAATTTTAGTTATTTCTCTGGTAAACACTGACACATGGGAGGCCTTGACCGTTCTGCTTACAAATCAGTATGGGGCATTTCAGTGACACTATTTCAGTGTACAATATAAATTACCTGCTTTTCTTGTGAGTTAGCTTGGAGGTCTGTAACATTTACATGAATGTCCATAAGCTTTCCAGCTGCTGCATTATTACCAGTAAAGCCAAGGCCTGAGCTGACTCACCTTGATTTCCACAGGCTTTGAATTGTTCTCTTAGAGACCATGGTTGTATATTAGGAGAGTATAGAGACTCATCAGCCACATAAATTTATCGTAAGTCCCTGTTGGACTCACACTAAGGTCTTTATCGTTCTGTTATTCTAACTAGAACAGTAGGGTTTTATTGCTCTATGTTTTTCATGACAGATTGACCTGAAAAATTCCCTAATATAATATGGTTTGATATTTCAGTGATAGTGAGATGGACATGCATGAGCTGGGACTTGGGACCATCTTCTGTTTTAAAAGCACTGCCCCACTCCACTGATAACATATTTTCTATTGATATTAACAAACTGCAAGAATTTTCAGCCAGCATTGTGTATGTAGAAAAAAAACCCATCTCCACCAAGCACTGTAAGGCTGCCAGCAAAGAAAACTTTAAGGGTCCTGGGGAAATGTTGCAAGACAAATGAGCTAAAAGATGTGGGGTTTTTTTGTGGACTTCATAATATGATCTGTCCAAGTGGATAGCATAGGGAGTGCTGGGGTCTTTCAACACTGTTTTCATTCTAATCACACATAGAATCATAGAATCATAGAACCATTAGGGATCGGAAGGGACCTCAAAAGATCATCTAGTCCAATCCCCCTGCCACAGCAGGACTACCTAGAACAAGTCACAGAGGAACACATCCAGGTGGTCTGGAATGTCTCCAGAGAAGGAGATTCCACAACCCCCCCTGGGCAGCTTATTTCAATGTTCCATCACCCTCACTGTGAAGAAGTTCCTTCTGATATTTATATTGAACTTCTCATGTTCCAGCTTGCACCGATTGCCCCATGTCCTATCACTAGACGACCTTGAGAAGAGCCTGGCTCCATCTTGACACCCACCCCTCACATATTTACAGACATTAATGAGGTCACCCCTCAGCCTCATCTTCTCCAAGCTAAAGAGACCCAGCTCCATCAGCCTTTCCTCATAAGGGAGCTGTTCTACTTCCCTCATCATCTTTGTTGCTCTGCGCTGGACACCCTCCAGCAGCTCCATGTCCTCCTTGAACTGAGGGGCCCAGAACTGGACACAATAAGCCAGATGCAGCCTCACTAGTGCAGAGTAGAGGGAGAGAGGAACCTCTCTCAATCTGCTAACCACTCCCCTTCTGATGCATCCCAGGATCCTGTTGGCCCTCTTGGCCACAAGAGCACCCTGCTGGCTCATGGTCATCCTGCTGTCCACTAGGACCACTAGCAATTTATGTGAAGGTGACTCCAGGGAGGTTCTGTCCTGTGGGTCAGCCTGCCCTTGTTCCCAACTCTGTAGGTAAAATCTCTCTGCCTCCTGGCGTTTAGGAAAAGGACTGGCAAACAGGCAGAGGACCTTTGACAACTCTGCAGGCATTTTTCTCCTGCCCAGCCTTTCTTCTCTGTGTGGGCTGTTATGCCTTGGCCTACATGTTATTGGCCCCACTCCTTGGTGTGTCCTAGTTCCCAGCACTTGGCACCTTCCCACCTGCCTAACTCTATTACCCTTGGGTATCTCTTGGCTTTTCCACAAAGACCATGGACAAGGAAACCCTAGTGACCAGCAGCTGCAAGGTTGATCATCTCTGAATGGCTACCGCTGGGGACTCCAGGGCTGCTGGGCAGGATCAGCTGGAGCATTGGCTTCATGTGCCAGCATCCTGTTACTGCAGGATCTGTAGAGGCATGTCCCACAGGGATGGCTTGAAAAGTTGCAGTGGAGCAGAGAGGCCACTCAGAGATAGAACTGCAGGGAGAGCCCCTGGCTGTGCACTGTGCTGCCCCATGATAAGCTGCAATTTGGATAGACAAGACACTGCTGCATTCCGGATGTGTGATTTAACCTCTTAACTATTTAGTCTCTTTTCCCTTTTCATTTTCTCTCTGAGTTCAGCACTTAATAGCTTTAGTCAACTTGATTTCTGTGCAGACCTATGGTATAAGTCTCCTTAATTCAACCCAAGCAAATCCATGAACCCAAGCCACTCCTTCTCTGACTGATCAGGAAGTGATGCACAGGATAAAAATGAGAAGGTCCAGATCTCAACCAGGTTACTGTAGTGAAAAGAAATAAAGATATTTCTATAAATACATTAACAAAAAAAAGGAAGAGTAGGTTTGGTGGATGCAAGGAGAAAGATAGTGATGAAGGATGAAGAAAAGGCTGAGGAGCTTAACGACTTTCTTGCCTCAGTCTTCAACAGTAGGAGTATTTTTTCTTGCATACCCAGTGCGTCAAGCCATTAAGTAGACAAGGATGTGGAGCACAGAGAGACCTGCATAATCCAAGAGGAAATGGTTCATGTCCTGCTACATCACTTAAGACATACAGAAGTCTATGGGGCAAAATGGGTTACACCCAAGAGTGCTAAAGGAGTTGGCAGTTGTGGTCAGTTAATCAATGTCCATTGTCTATCAGCAGTCTTGGCTAACTGGGGATGTTCCAATGGATTGAAAATATGAAAATGTAATGTCCATCTGCAAGCAGGACCAGAAGGAGGATCCAGGGAACTAGACACATCAGTCTGAACTCAGTGCAGGAAAGTTTGTACAGCAAATGACACCTTGAGTGCCATTACACAACATTTATAGGATAAACAGGCAATCAGTCCCAGTCAGCACAGGTTCATGAAAGGCAGGTCCTGCTTAACTAAACTGGTCTCCTTCTATGGCAAGGTGCCATGCCTAGTGGATGAGGGAGATGCAGAAGCTGTGGAAATGCAGGCTGCCCATGGCTTGGATGTGCGTATGCTCTGTTGGGTTGAACACTATGTGGATGGCTTAACCCAAAGTGTGGTGGTGAATGGAGTTCATTCAGTTGGTGACTGGTCACAAATGGTGTTCCTCGGGGGTTAATATTGGGGCCACTTCTGTTTAATATCTTTATTGATAATTTGGGAAAGGGGATCGGAGAGCACCCTCAGTAAATTTGTAGATTACAACAAATTGGACAGTTGTGTTGATCTGCTTGAGAGAAGAGAGGCTCTAGACAAGCAGGATTGATGGTTGAAGACCAGTTGTATGAGTTTAATAAAATAAAAGGATAGCTTAGATTGCAAGGGATCTTAAAAACCATCTAGTTTCAAGCCCCTGGCCATTAGCAGAGGCAACTGTCACTGGACAAGGTTATGTAGAGTCCTAGTCAACCTGGTCTTGTACACTTCAGGGGATGGAGCAACCACAACCTCCCCAGGAAACCCACTGCCTCACCAAACATACAGTGAAGAATGTCTTCCTAAAAGGTAATGTAAATCTACCTTATTTTAGCTTGAAACTATTCCCCTTTGTCCTATCACTAGAGTCCCTTGTAAGAAGTCCTTCTCCAGCTTTCCTGTAGGCCCTCTTCAGGTACTAGAAGGCTGCTAAAGAAGAAAGCCTTTTCTTCTCCAGGCTGAACAGCCCCAATTCCCTTAGCCTGTCTTCATAGGAGAGGCACTCCAGCCCTCTGATCATCCCTGTGGCCCATTTCTGGACCCCCTCCAACGGTTCCAAGACCTTCTTATATTAAGAGCTCCAGAACTGGATGCAATACTCCATATGAGGTCTCACAAGAGCAGAACAGATGGGAAGAATCAACTCCCTTGAAATGCTGATGGCACTTCTTTTGACACTGCCCACTATATGACTGGCCTTCTGGGCTGCACTCATACACTGCTGACTCATGTTGGGCTTCTCATCTACCAATGCCCACAAGTCCTTCTCCTCAGACTGATCTTAGTCATCATCCAGCATGACTTGTGTTTTGGATTGCCCTGACCTAAATGTAAAATCTTGCATTTAGTTTGTACAGGCCCAGTTCTTGAGTTTGTTGAGGTCTCTCGTAATGGTCTCCTTTCCCTCCAGCATGTCAACTACATGTCTCGGTGTCGGCAAACTTGCTGAGAGTGCACTCAATGCCACTGCCTGTGATGCCAAGATGTTAAACAGCACCTGACCCAAAACAGACCCCTGAGGAACATCACTTGTAACTGATCTCCACTTGGACATTGAGCCATTGATCACAGCTATTGGAGTGTGACCACCCAGCCAACTCCTTATCCGCTGAGTGGTTCATCTGTCAAGTCCACATCTCTCCCTTTTAAAGACAATGATTGCATGTAGTGTCAAATGCCTTGCACAAGTAGATGTAGGTAGATGACTTATGTTGCTCTGCCCTTATCCACCAGTGCTGTAACCCTGTCATAGAAGGCCACCAGATTTGTCAAGCATGGCCTGTAGTTAGAGAAACCATCTTGGCTGCCATCAGCCAATCATCTCTTTGATTTTCTTGTGCCTTAGCATAGTTTCAAGCAGGATCTATGCTATGATCGTGCTAGGCACAGAGGTGAGACTGGCCTGCCCTTTCCCAGTCAATCTTTTTTCCCTTTTTAAAAATGGGGGTTACGTTTCTCCTTTTCCAGTTGGTCAGAACTTCACTGGACTGCTATGATTTCTCAGATATGGTGGGTGATGGTCTAGCAACTTCATCCACCAGTTTCCTCAGAATCCATGGATATATCTTATCAGGTCCCATAGACATGTGAATTTTCAGGTTGTTTACATAGTCATGAACTTGATCTCCTCCTCCCACTGATTTGCTTATTCCACTACCAGCTTTTGACTTCTATGACTTGGACAGTGTGGTTTGAGTGCTTTCAAGTGAAGCCTGAGGCAAATAACTCATTGAGTACCTCAGCCTTCCCTATATCCTGGATTACCAGTTCACCTGTTCGCTTCTGGAGGAGGCCCACATTTTCCCTACTATTCATTTTATCACCAACACATGTATAGAGACTGCTCTTGTTGCCCTCAATATGCCTGGTCAGATTTAATTCCATTCAGGCTTTGGCTTCCCTAACCTGATCCCTGTCTCTGCAGATAATTCCTCTATATTTCATCTAGGCTACCTGTCCTCATTTCCACCCTGTGTAGACTTTCTTCTCATGTCTAAGTTGTCCCTGAGTTCCTTGCTCCTCCATGCAGGTCTTCCAGTGGTTTTGCCTGACTTTCTTTTTGTAGGAATGTAGTGTTCTTGGTCTTGAAGAAGGTGGTCCTTCCATGCTAAACAGCTTTCTCAAGCACCCAGACCCTCTAGGACCCTGTCCCACTGCACTCTACTTAGTAGGACCATGAAGAGGCTAAAGTCTGGTCCCCTGGAGGGTAGCAAATTTGCTGCTTATACTCCATTTCCTTAATGACCTTGAACTCCACCATCTCACAATCACTGCAGCCCAGGCTTCCCATGAGTTTTACATTCCTATCAGCCCCTCCTTATTGATGAAGTCGATAACCAGTACCATAGTGCCTCGGGTCCCTCTACTTGGAGAAGGGGGTTCTTGTCAAAGCACTCCAGGAATCCCCTGGATTGCTTTTGCTCCACTGTATTGTCCTTCCAGCAGATGTTGGGGTGACTGAAGTCCCCCATGAGGACTAGGCCTCGTGAATGTTAAGACACTCTTATATGTCTATAAAGGGCCTCATCCACTTGATCTTCCTGGCTGGGTGGCCTGTCACATACCCACACCTGACCCAAAAGCTCTGAGTAGATTCCTCAACTGCTCCCAGGTGGAGTTACATCTACTCCAGCTAGTCACTGACAAAGAGGGCAACAGCCCCCCCCCCCCCCCCCCTCTCTGTCCGTT
>VZRI01005126.1:111515-181478 GCA_013397515.1 Upupa epops | reverse complement strand
GAATGGAAACTAAATCTCTTTTTAGTCCAGTCAAACTAACAAACACCACCCAGGCATAAAATAAAGAGAAGCATCTGAACACCTAAACACCTGGGAATTCCACTAATGTTTAAGCAGCAGGAAGCACTGGGAATTTAACTGTCGTCATGAAACTAGAAGTTTCCTTCAGATGAAAATCAACCAATCTGAAGTGAAGGTGACAGTGTTAAAAGTGTTTTTTGGAGAGAAGCAACCATTCTGATTTTGGGCAGGCAACCATTCTGATTTTGGGCAGGTGTACTGCAACAGACGGCTCTGCTGGGCTTGGCTAAACAAAAATCTCTCATGTCTCAAAGCATCTGCCACACTGGCCAGCCTTCAGTAAATGCAGGCATCTTCAAATAAGCAGCAGTCTGGTTGCTGCTTTTACCTGAAGTGATCACTTTTGCTCTCCTTTAAAATCAAGTTCAAACTAGCATCTCAGGTTGCATTTCTTCTACTGTCTTCTAAATTTCAGGTTATTTCTTTATGCTCTGCAACTCTGGAGCCTCAAGACTCCAAGGCCCTACTTCCTTAGGCAAGCGAAGACAAGAACCCTGCAACTTTCTATAATTAATGCTCATAACAGCAAGTTCTGAGATCCAGCAACTTCTACACTGAGTTCATGGGTTTCTGGGTTGTGGATTCAAAAATCCACATTTGTAAAACAATCTAAAGCTGCCAAAAGTGTTGGCTGATAAAAAACAACGAGTGCTGCAATATCTTGTAGAAAATGAATCTATACCTGGCTTACTTAAGGTAGGGAACTAGCACTCCAATTAGTGTTTCGCTAGCAAGACTTAAGGAAGGCAGGTTCTCTCTTGAAGCTCAGAAAGCTGAAGACACCAGTGCTTGACTTCAGCTACCCAGTGTCCAGATACCATCTACAAAAAAGCCTGCCTAATGCAGAGAGATTGAGAAAACTGGGACTTCTTAGTTCGGACAAAAGAAGGCTCCAAGGGGATTTAATTACTGCCAATAAATACATGAGGGCTTGGTGTCAAGAATGGAATACTCTCTTTTCCATTGCATTAGACAGGACAAGAGGTAATGGGTGCAAGCTTGAATACAGGAAGTTTCACTTCAATATGAGGAAAAACTTCTTTACAGTAAGGGTTATTAAACACTGGAATGAGTTGTCCTGGGAGGTGGTGATGTCCACTGATCTGGAGATGTTTCAGGTCTGGATGAGGTTTTGTGTAGTTTGAATTAGGCTTTTGAGGCAGTTACACTTTTCAGTAATCTGTATCCTGCTTGAGCAGGAGGGTTGGATCCAACGGCCTTTGAAGGCCCCTTCCAACTCTAATAAACTGTGTAAAAATCTGATGGTTTAGAAAGGAATTCCAAAAAGAAACGAGTACATATTAGGGGAAGGAGATTTTGGTTTTAATTATTTTTAAAAAGATTAATGAGAGAGGGCTTTTTTTAAATATTCTGATCTTAAAAATTAGAATTTTATGTAGGGTTCACAGTTCCAATTTCTATTTCCATACAGTCCCTATATCACAAGAAAATTCCTTCATCTCACAAGAAATGTGCAAGAGTTCACAGTAACAGATTATTCTTAAAAACAAATACGTGATGCCTGACCCACACACTAGAACAGAGTAAATGGCCATGCAGCAACAGGCCAGGTCTAGCAGGAAACAGCCTGTCAGTCACACTTAACTCAAATTATGTTCTGTTTAAAACAACAAATAAGTTGAAGATCTCTCCCTGCTCCACACCAGAGGAATCACCAATGGCAGCTTTCATTGGCCAGCTCGTCACTGGTACAAAACTGATTTTTCAAGACTACAGAGGACAATTCAGGTCGGAAAGTTGCAGAGCTAGTCCCAGTTTTCAGGGACATTGTTCTCAAAAGTTAAGGAGAAGGGTGAAAAAAAACCCCACCCACAAAAAAGCAAAAACCAGAGTAAGCAGGATGTATTATTAAATGTAGCAGGATTAATAAAACCAGATCTACAACCACCACCTTATACACCCCAAAATGGCCAACACAGTTGTGTAGGACACAAACACACAACACTTTTCTAACCTAAAACATCCCTAAGCATCAAATGCTCAACAGACCAAGGTCATTCAGAACAACATGCAGACAGGAGGTTTGTAAGAAGAGACAAAACACTACTTTTATCTCCTGGTAAGATTGAACGGTAAAATCTGTCCTTCCTTTTCTTTTCTTCTGGGTTGGGTGGCAAAGGTTTGGAGCCATGATTTAGAGTCCCAGCATCTTTGCTTCCTGATCCAATCATGGTGCTGGTATTTCTCATTGGAGGAGCAGGCGGTTTGTCTTCCGTTTCAATTCCATTGTTAGACATCTTCACCTGGGGAAGCCGTTACTAGGAAAAAGAAGAGAAATAAGAAGCCTTATATAATTATATTTTTGTAAGATGGAATCACACACCATCAAAGAAATCCCAAGCAGGTAAATGCAGACTAGCCTGGAACCTCATAGCAACATACACCCACTGCCAGCACAACAAATTCTACTCAAGGTCCAAATTTCATAGAAATACATTAAGGTTGGAAGAGACTTCCAAGGTCGTTAAGTCCAACTGTCAATCCAAGGTCACCATGTTTCCAAGTGCCAGATCTACGTATTTTTTGACCACCTCCAGGGACAGTGACTCTACCACTTCCCTGGGCAGCCTGTTCCAATATTTGACCACTCTACCAGTGAAGAAGTTTTTCACAATGTCCAATCTAAGCCTCCTCTGGTGCAATTTGAGGCCATTTCCTATTGTTATCACTGTTACTTGTGAGAAGAGACTAATTCCCANTCCAGGGACAGTGACTCTACCACTTCCCTGGGCAGCCTGTTCCAATATTTGACCACTCTACCAGTGAAGAAGTTTTTCACAATGTCCAATCTAAGCCTCCTCTGGTGCAACTTGAGGCCATTTCCTATTGTTCCATCACTGTTACTTGTGAGAAGAGACTAATTCCCACCTCTCTACAACCTCCTTTCAGATAGTTGTAGACACCAATAAAGTTTCCCTCCTTTTATTCAGAGTGAACAGCTCCCTCAACTGTAAGTCATAATACCTGTTCTCTGAGCCCTTCAACTAGCCTTGTGTCTCTTCTTTGGAAATGCTCCAACATCTCAATGTCCTTCTTGTATTGAGGTGCCCAAAACTGAATGCAATATTCAAAGTGAATATTCAAGCAGTATTTCTATTGATCATTAAAAATAAGTTCATTTCACGATACAGACAATTCTCAATCAAACCATCATGGCTGAATCACCATCCTCGGACACATTTAGAAGTCATGCAGGTACAGAACTCAAGAATATGGCTTAGCAGTGGGCTTGCTAGAGTACATTAATGGTTGCAGTTGATAACCTTGAAAGTCTTTTCCTACCTATATGATTCCATGATTCCACAGAGCAGAAGCGTAGGGTGAGGAGTCAGAGCAATCAATAGGAGGCAACAAAGAACAGGGATACGGTAAGAAGAGCTAACAGATTGCTGACCTCCTCTCATGTCCATGCTAGTTTCACCAAAAATGACATCAAAAGATTTGCACTGCTGTCCAGCACAGTATGATATAGAGAGACTGGAGTTTGCATTCTAAGAGTGTTGATGCCGCCACAAAGGCACCTTTGCTATGAAGCTGCTGAAGTGGTTCAGAGGAAAGAAATGGCTGCAGAGCTTCTCCAATACAGTGCTGCAGCCCTTGCTGGTCCCAAACCAGCCCTGGCCTTTCCACAGTAGTGACACACTTCAAGCACAATTCAAACCGAGAAGTCCGCTGCATTTTGTTTTGCTGGATTTCCAACGCACGTGTAAATCCCTAAGTAAATAATCCCTGCTGCGTAGATTTAAAGACGGAAGCTTTGGAACAGGGTAACAGATTATTCTGCACAACTAGCTTGTTCCACCCAAATGAGATCAGCATTACTCCAGCCACAAGCTGGCTGCAGCAAAATCCTTCTGGAAACTAGAATTTGTCCACATTATGTCCTCAAAAGAAAGTTTGGAGTTAACAACAGAACACAGACCAAAGAAGGAACAGTTTGGTGGAAGTAGCAGTTCAAGGGCTTTATGAATTTCACAGACAGCAAGGGAAGATGCTTCTCTCAGAACAGGTAACAGAGGTAACCAAGCTGAGATGACTTGCTGGCTTCCAGGGAGCTGTTTTTCCACACTATGGACTCAGAGCAACCACACTGGGTCACACTTGCCCAAAATCCCACAACCACGTCACTGTCCTATAACTGCACATGACTCAGGCACCCTTCAAAGTTTTCTTTGGCCACTGATGCTCAGCATAACTGCCAGGACTCAGAGCGAGGGTGTGCTGCTCTCTCAGCACTAGAAGCTAAGAAAGGCTGCCAAGCAGAAGACATTCAGCCGTTACCTTGCTGAAAGCAGCAGTTCCTTAGCTGTCACCTGCCAAGCAATGGCTAGTCTGCAGCTCCACCTCCACCTCCACTTACATAGTTCTTGGTTTCTTCTCATTCTTACACAAAAGGGCTGGTAGAACTGCACAGCCCATAAGTCTTCATACCCAAGAAGCTGACCCCAGGCCTGCTTCTTTCCAACACAATGGTGCAATGGCATTTTAAATGACAAATTAGCACTTAGGGTAGTGATTTTAATGGTGGGATGATTTTGGTGTTTGGGACGAGTGGGAGAAAATCAGTTGCACATTTATCTGGGCATTCTGGCATGTGCTCTGTGCATCTCCCATCACTCATGCTTCAGCCTCCTGCCATTCTTCAGTAGAAAATGGAGAACAAAGGGACAGCCAGAGCGCCAACCATGAAGTGGGGAGAAGGACTATCTTGTCTAAGTAGTGAAAAACGTCTAAACTAAAACCCAGCTGCTGCACACTTATCTTGTGCAACCTGAGCATGATGAGGCCTCACTGATGGGCCTTGTCAATCGCAGTGTCAGCGCCTGATTCTGAACAGACACAACTACAACACTGGAAACTATGTAAGCTGTGTGAGCTGTGTTGTTTGCCCTGATACTTATCCAAAGATTCCCCCACTTCCTCGAGCTGTACACAGGGCTGGGATGGCAAGGAGGGAACTACCTCATAGAGGGGTGTCTCTCCCACCAAGCAGAGACGTGAGCAGGTGACAACTGGTGCTGCCACTGTCAGAGGCATAGGACCAAGCAGGGGAAGAGTAAAGTTTGCTGGATGAAACCAACATCAGATTGAAGGGCTCTACAAAGAAGATGACAGAATTGCTGATGGCTGCAAGCTAGAGAAAAAGAAGCGAGGAGGAAGAAAAACATCTCGCCAGATTATAAGCAGAGGCTGGCCTACGACTGGGGGAAAGAAAATTATTCCAAGCAGTAAAAAAACTCCCAAAAACCACAAAAAAAAACCCCTGAAACATAAGAAAAACCTCTGGATGTTTAACATCCTCAGCCTCAGTTCCACCAATGCAAAACCCAAAGGACATCTACTCATTATTTCAAAGATTTTCAAAGTCCCTCAGTTGGAAAGGACAGAGCACAAGTGAATTACTTGTGAATTCAGTGTGAAAATCAATTTCACCACAGGGTTAGAAACACTGAGAGTAAAAGCTATTGCTTATCTTAAATTATTCCCTGAATGAGCAAGTAACTGCTGAGAATTTACATAGTTTATCAAAGAGAATTGATTTACTTGATAACTGCAACTTTCATGTGGGCAAAGCCTACAGTACTCTCTCACCTTTCTTCTCCATTGTTCAAGCCCCCAGACCTTCCTCCTCCTCCATGTCTCACATTTAGAGTTACAAGAGCTATTTAAACCATTTGGATATGGGAAGTGAGAGAAATCCTTCAACCCACAAAACTGAGAGACTGGTTCTAGAGAAGTTATCCTTGTCAGCGCAGCCCTAGCCTAGAGGGTTTCCAGAAGACTTTTCATGCTCCATATTTAAATGGAAAACAAAAAAACTTGCTTACATGAGTCCTCCCACAGCGATACAGAGAAAGTGTATCCCCCAAACTCAACATCATTATACTTCAAACTTCTCTTGGCTTCAAAGTTTGTGGCTGAAACCCTGTCCTGACTTAATTACACCCACCTCGCCAGAGCTATACAGGCACATCGAGCTGTCTCCCTCACTGTAGCCTTGTTGAATGCACAAATTCTCTTCTTCATAAAATAATCTCCTGCCAATTCACACGTAAGCAGGCTTTAAACAGACCCCTGGTAAGCAGAGCATCAGGCAATTGCTTCACGAGCAGGCATACCATCAGCACTACAACAGTGAAATGAGTCACTCTGCTCAGCGAGATCTATCCCGACTGGAATGCAAACCATCACTGGACTAAGTGAACTCCTTCTTCAGCATGACTGTGCTTTGAGAAATACATCTTATGTTTCCATGGTATGATGAAGCAAAGAATGGAAGCAATGAAACAGCACATGAACTTTTCAACTATGGTCAGATGAGGGAAAATACTTTAGCTGCAGACTAAATTCTTTATATATTGAAATACCAGAACTCCAAGCTATCCCTACAGACACTGTGATGAAGGCATAATCATGATGTAGGACTATGGTTTCTGCAGCCATTGGGGAGCACTGAAAGTCCTGCTTGTTTCAGCACACAGTATTTCTGAAAAGCTATATCACATACAGCAGCCAAACATTACTGCTCTCAATGATCTTTTCCAACTAAAATGCTTCTATGATTCTATGAAATTCCTCTCTCCATCAACTTCTAAAGCCCATTAACTAAACTAGATCTCCCCAGCCTCAGTTAGAGAGCAAACCCATTCAACTCTCCCTTCACACCTACCAAATGCTTGTGCAAACAGGAAGGAGTGACAGACAACCACACACAAGACTCAGGAAACCACTTGGCTGTTCAAGACCAACCAAACTGAGGTGCTGAACAGACAGCACCCACAGGTGCCAAGAGCAGCACCCGAGAGTTCAGAGCACACAGACACACACAGATCGACACACGTCTGCTGAGGTGCTCAAAAATCACTAAGTTCATTCCTGTAACACAGGCACAGGCTCCTGAGGTGCTACTGTGGCAGAACAAGACTCCAGCTTATGTGGAGCCTCCTGGCACTACTGTTAGTAAAACACACATGCAGGAACAAAAAAAAACAAACCAACAAACCAGAGAACAAAGATGCTTTATAAATGTCATTTCTCTTTCTCATAAACCACATCATTTCAAACCTGATGCGTCACACTGAACTATGAGTTTCTATCAAACTTGTATTTTCATTGCATTCCTTTGCTTGATGGGAGATGACTGATCACTTAACCAAAAAGCAATTAAAAATCAGTGGAGCTGAGGCACTACACTACAGTAGATGCCATAAAGATAAAGACATCCAATGCATGCTAATTGCTGGAGTCAACATGGAAACTAATAAAAGAGCCATCTATAATTCATGCAGTCTGGCAAGAAAGCAGCTGTAAGTTACTCACTACAACTTGCAGATGAACAAACTATATTAAACAAGAGGGGTGGGAAGGAGATGCTCAACCACTGTTTTTCCCTCTCTGCCTACTACCAAGAGGAAATCTCACATCTTTTCAAGATGCTATTTGTTTCTGTTGCTGCCAGGGTAAGGAAAGGGTGTCTTACCCACAGAAACGGCAGAGAGAGTCCTGACTTTTAACCGAGTTTATGCTGACCTGAACAAGTGGTTTACCTCTGCACCGATATCCCTGACTCCATTCCCTGGCTAGAGATTTCTTATGCACACACAAAAAAAATCTCCCTCCTCCTTGAACAGCCTGCTCTGTTCAAACACATTCCAAGCAGCAGATTCCCTCTGCATTATCTTAGGAAGAAATTCCTCACTATGAGAATGCTGAGGCATCGGAACAGGTTGCCCAGGGACACTGTGCATGGCCCCTCCCTGGAAGAGTTCAAGGCCAGGTTGGATGGGCCTCTGAGCAACCCAGTCTAGTGAGAGGCGTCCTTGCCCATGGCAGGGGGTTGGAACTATGAACTCTTGAGGTCCCTTGCAACCTAAACCATTCTATGAGTCTATGTCACAGTTTCATCCAAATCCCTGCAGAGAACCAATGGCAGAGGTTGGATTTTGACACAGGTTGAAGAGACACTCATTTGCTTTTTCCTGATTATGTGGGACTAAACGTTGATGAAAAGGCACCCACACGCGTTCCACCTCAAGAAGAGTCAAGAAGGGTTCTTTTCCTCCACCTGACAGTGTATGGATCTGGGACACATGCAGTCAGCAGCAACTCACCCCACCAAGGGAGGACAAGCCATTGTCACATTTAGAGATGACTAAAAAACTCCTCAAACTGTAGCATGTAGCTGTGCCCCCAGGCAGTCCTGGCACCTCTGAGTGTTGTGCCAGTTAAACACAAAAAAGGTCAAAAGCCACCCATGCATCCACCCACTCCCAGCATTTCCATGTGAATTAAAACAAATCCTGGGTTTTCATAAAATTTTAATAAAGAATTACAAACCAGCAGAGTTCTCTCTTCAGAATTTACCTTTTAGAACTCTGCAGGCACTGCCAACACCCAGAGATGCAAAGGAAATCACTAAATGAAATGAAACAATAAATGACTAAAAATAATTACCCATTTA
Source organism: Upupa epops (assembly GCA_013397515.1). NCBI lineage: Eukaryota > Metazoa > Chordata > Aves > Bucerotiformes > Upupidae > Upupa > Upupa epops. The sequence goes on along the minus strand of VZRI01005126.1, from coordinate 172,915 downwards.
GAAGAGATCGTATCCACTGCTACAGCCAGAGCGGGTGGGTGTGAGGAGGGGGAAGGGGGAGACACTCTGGTGGCAGATAGCCAACTACTGGTTGCAGCCCCATTCCACTGCCAGCGGTATTTCCATAGTGCTAGAGGTAAAGGATGACTAACCAGTCACAACTCAACAGGAATGCTGGAGGGCATCACAGCTTGGAATATTAAAAGCCAAAATACTGGAGGGTCCTTTAGAAAAAGAAAGGCTTTCATTCAATTCCAATAGTTCAAGCAAAATGCAAGAACTGCCAGGTGGGATTTTCCAGCCCGTATTTTGCAGGGAGATGTGGACTCAACCACGGAGAGCTGCAAAATCTTCTGGGCAGGAGAGCTACAGAGTCTCCTCCTGGGTAAATATATGTGCTAACCCATCATACAGCACAGATAGGCTTCTAAAGAAGAACAGACTAATTATAACTGCTTGATTCCTAGCAACAGAGCCGAGTTCTCCTTCCACACAAGTGAAGGAAGATTCTTTCCGTGAAGTGAAAATAATCAAGGCCCATCTTTTGCCAGCCTGTGCATGACCACTGCAACAGTGACCCAGGCACACAAGAGTTTCAGTAGCACTGAGGCAGGTCAAGCCCTTTTCAGCACATTAGGCTTGAATCCAAACCTGCAGAGGCAAGGCTGGCTTAAACTGCTGTGCTTTGGTTTAGCTCTGGTTGTTTCACAAATACCGGGCAGTGTCAAACAATGACCATTTCAAAGTGCTGGCTGTGCCCAGGTTCCTGGAGTGCACAATGAACTCACCTTGTGCTCCAGTGGGGCAGCTCAGGCTACAAGTTGCAGAGACTAGCTCCAGCTGTTCCCGTCCCTGGGTCACAGCTGGCTCATTTTGACCGAGCGCTTACCCCTTTCTAACAGCGCTTTTAAACAACCCAAGAGAAATAAATTGCATCCATATTAAATAAAAAAAGAATGCAAAAAACACATAAAAACTCCAAGCTGAGGCAGAAGAAACCAGGAGTATCGTTTTTAAAAGCTCACAGCCCACAAATCATGCTCCTTTCCTCCATCCCTCGTAGGGCAGTCTCCCCTCCCCCAGCTACATGCCTGAACAAGCAAGTTCACCGCTGCAGATGTCAGGACAGGCTCCCTTCTCCAGCACTGTATGGAGCAGTCTTGGCTCCGGTTCTGCTCATGCACGCCAGAAGGCTGGGCTTCAACCACACTAGTGGAAGTGGTGACTGGAGTTGGAGCTTGCTAAGCAGAGTGGGGAAAAATAAAGGCCTCTTATGTTAAAGCATTCCCAAAGCTCATATAAATGGGTTTCCTGGAGGAAATCTGTGTTCCAGAGGAAATGACTTAGATACAGCATAAAGAAAATACATTAACGCACACAGTTAAACATACCCCTGCGACTCCCCACCTCAGTTGCTTGGCACCAAGTCCAAACTGCACATGAGCAGCAACAGCAACTGAAAGCTGACAAATCATTAATCATTTTTCCACTGGGATGTTTCCAGTCCAGAAGATGAACATAGAGCAGAGGGCTCAAAACTAAGCCCTGCTATCTCTGACCACAAAATAATTCGTTGTGAGTGCAGCACAGAAGGCCAATTATATCCTGGGCTGCATCGCAAGAAGCATCACCAGCAGGTCAAGGAAGTGATTCTCACCCTATAATCTGCTTTGGTGACTGCTCTCCTGAGTACTGCACCGGGAGTACGATGTTCGGTTCTGGAGATCTTGATATAACAAGGACATGAACTGTTGCGAGTGAGTACAGATGAGGGCCACAGGAATGATCAGAGGTCGGGCGCACGTGTGCTATGAAGACAGGATGAGAGGATTGTGGTATTTCAGCCTGGAGAAGAGAGTGCCCTGGGGAATCTTATAGCAGCCTTCTAATACCTGAAGAGTGCTTCAGGAAAGCTAGAGCGGGGCTTTTGCAAGGGACGCCAGTGATAAGACAAGAGTGAGTGGTTTCAAGCTGAAAGATGATAGATTTGGATTGGATCTTAGGAAGAAATACCTCACTATGAGAGAGGTGAGGCACTGGAACAGGTTGCCCAGGGAGGTTATGGATGCTCCATCCCTGGAAGTGTTCAAGGCCAAGCTGGATGGGGCTCTGAGCAACCCGGTCTAGTGAGAGATGCCTCTGCCCATGACAGGAGGATTGAAACTAGATGATTTCTGAGGTCCCTTCCAACCTAAACCAATCCATGATTCTATTCTAATTCTCAGTACAACATGACTGTGTTTTAAATACACACGTGTATTTATGTGCAAAAACTGCACCTTGTTCAATATAAGGATTTGACATTCGCCATTTAGGCATGGGAGGTGGGAGTAAAAAATGTATCGGAGAACTAGAACATTGTCAGGCCAAGTCACACACCCAGAGGACACCACAGTGCAGTGGTTAGCAAAAAAGCCACAGTATGTAAATAGCTGAAAGTTTGCATACACCTGTAAAAGGTGAGATTTACTGAGGAGACAAGTCACCAAGGTCTGCAAAGAAAAAACTATGTTCTTAAGAATGAAACTCCTTGAACCCATTTCTTGCTGGACACTAAAGAACAAGAAGAGAACTAAGCATGAAGAAAAACATTTTCACAGTGAGGGTAACAGAGCACTGGAGTAGGCTGCTCAGAGACACTATGGAATTGCCTTCTTGGGGACATTTAAAACCTGTCTGGACACGTTCCTGTGTGATCTGCTCTAGATGACCCTGCTCTAGCAGGGTCCCTTCCAACCCTAAACAGTCTGTGCTTCTGTGACTGTAAACATGAGCATCCTTAGCATATAAGGCCATCCAAGAGCATCAATTAGACTGGGGGAGAAATGCCACAACAGTTCAGCAGTAATTGGAAATGCAAACATTTATTATCAGGGTAGCACCCGCTCCTGTGTATAGCCCCATTGTGCTCACCACAGCTAATGACAGTAAAAAGCCCTGGGCTCCCGCAGTATTTATGTAATGACTGGCAAAGCTGTCACACTCCCTTCATTGCTAGCCAGGATTTTCATCCTGGCAGTAGTTCTCAGTTGAAGGAAATCACCAGAACTGCTTCAGTTTCATACTGCTCCACTCAGAGTTTTGGTTCCCCTTCAAAGCTGGGCAGAGTAACTGTCCCAAGATCAAATGAGCTCTGCATAAAATGTGAGCTGTTTGTAGACAAACTGAACTGAGGGTCAAGGCAAACTCCCAGAACGGATAGAGCTAATTTAGCATCAGTAAAGACAATTTTCAAACTACACATAAATCCGCCCCAAACATGCGATAAGTGCTCCTGCAATTAGGATACATGTGATGCTCTAAAGGCAGTTTATTTAAAAGGCAGAATGAAAAAGCCAAAGGTAGGCCAGGGTTTCTAGCTGGATGAGTTTTCACAGCAGAGCCTTCTTTGCTGGTAGAGGTCTGTGTTTATAATTATACAGCAAAATGCCCTATCATACCTACTTCATAGAATCAAATAATCCCCATACATACAGAAGCCAGCACAGCAAATATACTGTGGCAAAGTCGTGCATTCCTACACTTCCTTACTCTTACCTAATGCACTGCAGAGCATTCACCAGTCCATTAAGAAGGATCATCATCGTTTAATTTAATGAGCAGCAGTTTGTTTTTAGGAGGCACCGTCAGGCCTTTTATCACATCATTTACTTGGGTCCAAATCATACTCTCCATAAGCTCTACAGGACTGGTACAAAGTAACTGCTGTTTCTACAATATATTATGCGATAACTCTGCATTACAGCTCAGTTAAATAAAGCCCATGAGCCAAGTGAACTATTTTTACCCCAGTGAATAAAAGAAAATAGAAGAATGTGCCTTCTGCAGTGACAGAATGTCTCTTATTACACTAGCAGGCCCATTTTAAGGCACTTGTAATTCAGGGTAGGAGTTAATAACAGGACCAGAAATAGTACGCAAGGTTTTCCTCAACATCTCTGTGTAAGTCTTCCTGGGGCATGGATCATCTTATCCTGTGCTCTTGTCAATATCATTGAAGCAGCTTTAAGTAGGACACACAGATCTTCACTGGTGTCTATTTAAAACTCATTTTTTTCTCATGCAGCAGCAACATCAGCTGCATCACAAAATCCAAACCAGCAGAGACCAATTGAGCTCCCATCCACAGCCCCGTCAGCATCTGCAGCAAGAGACTTGCTGGTTTCAATCCAATTCCCGGTGGATGAGTACCTATATCACAAAATTAGCCACAATGTGAACTGCATGTTCAGCAGAATTCAGATTTCACTGATGGATGGATTGCCAGTGTGCATGTTTTATTCATCCCAAGACTCCTTTGTCAGGTTGGTTGAATCTTCCTTCTGTATTAAAAATGCTAAAAAAAATGTCACGGTCACTACTGAGGAGCCAAGAAGTTCTGTAGATGGTCGTGCACCTGTTGTTAGTGCTAGCCTAAACACACCGGATTTCCTGAACAAAAAACAAAGAACAAAAGACTGGTGTTCTAGGAAGCTGTATGTAGTCAAGGTGTTTTGTTCAGTGCAGTAGTCCCCTCTACTGCTGTAAGTCATCTTGTTCAAGTCCCATGGCTAAATCCTGCTCTCATCCTCAGACTGTGAATTAGCTTCCCTTATGAGAGCATAGCTTGCAGTGATCAAGGTCACAGAATCATAGAATGTTAGGGATTTGAAGGGACCTTGAAAGATTGTCTAGTCAAATACTCCTGCCTGACCAGGATTGCCTGGATCAAGTCACACAGGAACATGGCCAGGTGGGTTTTAAACTTCTCTTTCCCCCCTCCACTCTGCAGTAGCAAGACCACATCTGGAGTACTGTGTCCAGTTCTGGGCCCCTCAGTTCAAGAGGGACACAGAGCTGCTGGAGGGTGTCCAGCGTAGAGCAATGAAGATGACACTTCAATGAAGAAGCCCACACTCCATCTCTCTCCTATGGTAAATCCACAACATGAGAGTGTAAAATGTGATGTTTTAAGTTCTGTAGCTAGCACATTACAGTGTCACCTCTCACCTCTACTACAACAGCTCTGCTCCCTATAAAACTCTGATGCAAACAGGGCATGCAGTGAAGTGAAATATGCTGGCTGAGGGACACCCTGCAAATCATCCCAGAGCAAATCAAGATCTGATGGTTGAAGTAAGCATTCTCCTCTGCAAGCATGAGGTTACTTCGTCCACTTCCTTTCCAGACATTTCCTTTAAGTCAAGTTTTCCTCCATTCTTGGTTATTCTCAGACGGCTGGTATTTGCAGGTGCTGATTCACAGCCTCCTAAAACACATGTTTGGCTGCTTTCTTCCACAAATACCTAGTTTTATCTGTGGAGCTTAAATATCCTACATTAACCAAAGGCTCAAAGTTCTATTAGTCTCTGTCACTCCATACATTGTAAAACAGGCAACAAAATCTGTCACCTGCCCTTGTGCTGGATCCCTCTTGGCTTTAAAAACAGAAGTTGGATTTGAGCCTAACGCATCCATTTCTAACATGGATTGAATTTACATGCCCACAGGTGAACCCCCCCTGAGGTTTTCAGTCCATAACACAATTAAGAACCTGAAAAAATCTACCACTCTGTTTCTGACAAAGCTGAACTGAGACATCTCAGATAGGAGTCGTCAAACCCTGGATCACAACTTTTAGAAATGGGCTCTCAAAAAGCATCCCTGAACAAACTGGCCCACAGTTCTCTCATTCAAATATCTTATGTTACCAGCAAACAGCTTCTATCTCTGTTCCATGATTAAGTACTTTCTCCAGCCCCTGCTTCACTGCCTCTGAACCTTTTCCCCCCTACAGAGCACCCATATTCTGAATATTTCCTTGGAGATTCATTAACTGCCTTTTCCTCAAAGGCTGAATTATTGGCATTTTTCTCACACTACATTTCTAAGCATGTAGAAGACTTGTCAGGACACAGAAGTAAATAAATACAGAAAAATATTAATTCATCATTCTCTCTGACAGGACATCACAAGTAAAGAGAAGACTGCTTTGGATAATGTCTTTAAAGAGCATATTCTATCTTGCATGCCTGTATATCATACACACAGCATTCCATACTCCCTCTTATGATCAGTGTCCTTGGAGGAAAAGAGTGAATTAGAATATTGTTATCTCAAGAGTAGGAGTCGGTTAGAGCAGTAACAACAAACCAGACTTGAATGTTCGCTCAAAACAATCCAGTCTGAATTCTATTTCAATTAAAAATCAGTCGGATAATTCTGTTATCCCAAGGATTGCTTCAGGCATGGTTTCAACCCAGCACAATCTTTTAGTTCTGCACCCAGAAAGTGATTGAAAAAACACTGTAAACTACTAGAATGGTGCTTTCTGTACAAGTTTCTCTTGGAGAGCTCAAGAAGACAGATAAATATATGTGACAATGTTGATCAGTCTCTTGCTAAGCCTCTTTTTTTAAAAGAAATTAAAATCAATAAACACAATACATCTGAGGCCAATAAACACGGGTTTCCCATTCTTCACCCTACTACCTGCAAATGTGGCCTCAAAGGGCACCTCTTATTTCCACCTGTTACTTCCTTCCACAAAAAAATAACATGAGCCTCTTCTACAGCTGCACAACCTACAGGATTTTTTTTTCAATAGAAAAAGAACTATTTAAAAAAATCCTCTTTTGTTTCTGGGTGCATTCTAGCACACTCTGTGGGGCCCTGCTGCGTAAACAAGCCTTTTAGCCATAGCAGATGACAGCTCCAGAGTTCCCAGTGACAGTTACCTACGCATGCCCCCACACTGGAGTTCCAGGGAAGATAGCAGAAGCGGGGCAGGGTATGTCATAGAATCACAGCTTTAAGGTTGGAAAAGAAATGTGAGATCATCAGGTCCAACCATTGACCTCACTGTGCCAAACCCACTGCTAGACCATGTCCCTAAGCTCCAGATCTACACAACTTTTAAATGTGTCCAGGCATGGATATTCAACCCCCTCCCTGGGCAGCCAGTTCCAATACNTTGTTTCTGGGTGCATTCTAGCACACTCTGTGGGGCCCTGCTGCGTAAACAAGCCTTTTAGCCATAGCAGATGACAGCTCCAGAGTTCCCAGTGACAGTTACCTACGCATGCCCCCACACTGGAGTTCCAGGGAAGATAGCAGAAGCGGGGCAGGGTATGTCATAGAATCACAGCTTTAAGGTTGGAAAAGAAATGTGAGATCATCAGGTCCAACCATTAACCTCACTGTGCCAAACCCACTGCTAGACCATGTCCCTAAGCTCCAGATCTACACAACTTTTAAATGTGTCCAGGCATGGATATTCAACCCCCTCCCTGGGCAGCCAGTTCCAATACCTGATGACCCTTTCATTGAAGAAATTTTTCATAATACCTAACCTAAACTTCCTCTGGCACAGCTCTTGTGCTGTCACTTGTTACCTGTGAGTAGAGACCAACACCCATCTCTCTACAACCTCCCCTCAAGTAGTTGTGGACAACAATAAGGTCTCCCCTCATTCTCTTTCTCTTCAGGCTAAACAGCCTCAACTCCCTCAGTCCCTCCTTGTTCTCCAGACCCTCACCAACCTAGTTGCTGTGCAGCACAGCATGCATGTACAAACACACATGAAAACAAACATATACGTGTGTTACATACAGTGCACGTGTGCATATAACCTGCACCACCCAAGTAACGCATTCCGTTTACTCCCAGAGAATGAGTCTGTGTCACACGAGCATTTATAAAACATAATTACCTCATGTGATACAAAGCACTGATTAAAAAAGTTGTACCAACTTATAAATCAAACCAGACAAAATTCATGGGGACTGTGTTACCTGGTTATTTCTGAAACTCAGTTTACAGCAAATCTGGTCTTTACTAACTGCAATTCATATCAGTTTTAAAAATAATTAAACCAACTCCCCAGAGGCATATAAACAAAGATGCTGCCTAAATCCACACTGACCTCATGCATACAGGTTATTCTGCCATGACCATTTGACATACTGAAAAGCACTCGGCAATTAAATGAGAGCAGAAAGCTAAGGCACTTCTTGAGCCTCATCCAAGACCCTTGTGGGAAATAGGGCCAGGAAGCTCAGAAAAGGTTAACTTCACAAATTCCCTTCAGGCTTGTACAGAAAAAAGAAGAGACTCAAAGTCTTCCTATTGCAGGAATAGAAATACTCTTCTATCCCCTGTTATTCTATCAGGTCAAAGAAGACAAAGGTGGGTCCTCAGCCATCTCCTTCACCATTCCTTATCCTGTTAGGCACTCAGGTCTGTCAAACCTAAACTTCACATGTTGCTGGAGATGTCAACAGGCAAAACTAATGGAGTTCCTGAACCACTTGGGCCATCTTCACATTATTTATTTTTAGCATTTGAATGTAAAGTCCAAGGAACTCATAGGTAGAAACAAGTTTTGCTCAACTTGGTATTTAGCAAAATGCTTGACAAACCTCAGCTGTGAAGCCCTCTTCCCTCCTCCACTTCCTGCACCACTCAAATTCTCTGTTATGCCAGCAGAGACTTAGGCTAACTTGAGGAAAACCATCCTTCTCAATGGGTTGTCAAGCCCTGGAAAAGGCTGCCCAGGGAAGTCATTGGGTTACTAACCCTGGTGAGATTTAAAAGATCTGGAGATGTGCTGCTAAGGGATAATTTACTTGTGACCTGGCAGTGCTGGGTTAATGGTTGAACTTGATGATTGTATCTTGATGATCTGAAAGTTCTTTTCCAATCTAAAGAATTCTATGAAATTATGTAGGATGGTTTCAGTACGTCAAGGGTGCATGTGATTATGATGAAGAGGGAAGATTTTCCTTATTACAGCTTTAAAGCCTTTAGCTTTCCACAGATTAAACATGGAGAAAGTCTGCCTGAAGAGAAAAAAGTTCACTCCTTGTTGCTAGGACAGCGGGTAAGCCCAGAGCAGGCTCCATAAAACTGTACAAGTGGTGGGCGAGTGCTTCTTCTTCCCAGCCCCAAAAGAACAACAGTTAGAACTCTAAGGCCTTTACACTCATAAAAACAATCATGACAAAGCAGCATGGTATAAATTTAACCTGGCAAATCTGTACAGTCAGAAAGCCAGAGCAACCTGCCTTCAGTCACAAGCAGGATTAAGGGGCTGCAGTCTGGCAGCATGGTGATCACCACAGCCCTGCAGCTAGATGGTCACCAGACCCAAACCCCATTGCACCTACAAACACAAACCCAGCAGAACACTGTGGCTGCAGCACCACAAGGCAAGAGCACCTCTGATGAGTGACTTGTGTAGCAGGCAAGGGTGAAGCTAATGGTTTGAACCTTTCCTACACCATTAGTACTGGCACTAATTAGGATAGCCCAGAGCAGCAGTCACTCCAATGGGAGGGTTGAACAGAAGTGACACAACTGTCAAACACATTCAGAAAATGAAATCCTTATGAGTTCATGGGTCTGGGGCCAGAACACAATCCAGCCAGCCAGAGAGGAACCGAGTTCGCAGCTTTTTTAGGGCAGAATGCTTTAAAGAGTAAGTACAGCTGACACAGACGTTTGCCACTTTCTCAGGGGGATTTAAACAGCAGGTGAGTGGGGCTGGTCTGTGGGACACGACCCTTTTTTATTTGAGTTATTTAGATGTAAATTGTTCCCCCTCCCTCCCCCCTCTCAACACCATCTGTTAGCCCAGAGGTTTAACTGTGCCTAGGGTGTAGGTTTTGGGGGAGGGAGATGTAGATAAGGCATTGAGAAAATTTCTGTTGATGCCCTTATTTCCTCCGGGGCACAATTTAGGGGAGGGGGAAGAGAAAAGGAAAATCACTTTGCAATAGGATGAAATTACAACAGGACTCTTCTTCTCCGCACTTTTCCTACCGACTCTGAATTTTCTACCCTAGAAAACATTCCTTGTCCCTGTTTTATAGCAACCTATAGTAGGTTGTTGTGGTGTTAGCATAGGACATGAGCTGGCACTGCAGGAATTATCAGAGATTCACAGAATTAAAACCCTAAATAATAATTACAAAGTTCCTTACTACAAGACACACTATTTAAAGTTCTTTCAATGCTAGAGAAGCTTCCTTCTCTCTGTCTGATTTTCTTCAGTGGACAGCAACATACTTTCAAGAGCTATTGAGATATTGAATTCATTAAACACTTCACCCAGTGACCTGGATTCTTCAAAAAGGAAAGATTACTGGTGATGGCAAAGCATAGTCTTTCAGGAGAGTGGAAGATGACCCAGCGTTGGGAGAGATGACTGACAGACCAGATGGGTGTGATGCAACTCAAGAGTGATATGGAGAGGCTGGAGAAATGGGCCAACACTTATCTCATGAAGTTCAACAAAGGAAAATGCAAAATAATCCTGGGCACCAGCACAGACTGGAAGCCAACTGGCACAAAATCAGCTGTGCCTGACCTGAGAGTCACAGTGGTCATCAAGCTGACCACAAGCCTTTAAAGTGACTTTTCAGCAAAGGACAGCAACACCCAGGCTTTGTTAGTAAAGACACTGCCAGAAGGTCAAGGGAGGTGATCCTTCGCTTCTGCACAGCCATACTGGGACATATGGGGAGTGCTCTGTGTGAAGAGCTACCCTCCCCAGCACAAGAGAAACATGGACATACTGGAGACACTCCAGCAAAGGTCCACAAAGATGATGAAGGGACTGAAACATCTGACAGAAGAGGAGAGGCTGAGAGAGCTAGGACTGTTGAGTCTGCAGAAGAAAAAGCTCAGGGGGATGTGTATATATCAATATGTATAAATACCTGATGGAGGCGTAAAGGTGGAACCAGGCTCCTCTTGGTGGTATCCAGCCACAGAACAAGAGACAATGGACACGAACTGAAACACAAGAAATTCCATTTAAATGTAGGAATAAAAAAAAACCTAACCCAAAACAAAGAACAACAATAACAAAAAAGCCAAATCAGTAACTTTCTTCCTGGAGAGGGAATCAAATCACAGAACAGGTTGTCCAGAAAAACTGTGGAGTTTCCAACCTTGGGGAAGCCCAAAACCCCACTGGGCATGTTGTCCCTTAACAAAACTTCCCAGCTGCCAGCACTCCATGTGGCTATCCACAGAGGTTCCTGCCATCCTCACCAATTCCACAATAACAAGGCACTAAGAAAGGCAGAGAGGCTCTAAAGCGGAGAGATGCACAACATCATTCAAACTACTTATCTGAAGCAAGTGATTTTAGTCAACAGCAGCATCCAAGGCCCCAGTTTAGTGATGAAGACAAACAAACAGAACAGGGTGCTAAGTGACAACCTTGAGCAGAAAACCAGTGGAAGAGTTTGGATCAGTACTGCAACACCTTCATTTTAAGTTTTAATGTGTGGAGTGCAATCCTGATACCTGCAAGATGCAAACTCTCATCATAGTTCTCACACAGACCTTGTTTTTGAAGAAACAAAAGAGGAGGGAAAGAAAGAGTACTTCATGTTTGCTCTGCCCTCCTCCAATTATCAATCACCTCTTTAAAGAAAAAACAATTCAGGTAGTTACAGAGCACACGGGATGAAAAACCCCTCAAGGTCCTTCTGTAATTTTAGTTACTAGAAAAAAACACATTCAGTTCAAGAAAAAAACCCTAAACCAAACAGAACTGTGTATAGAGTTCTGATGGGAAACAACAGCAGAGGGAAAGAAGGGCATGGGGGGTCGGGGGAGGAAGAAAATACACCTGGAGTCGAGCAAATTCTTGGGCTGCTCTTGCACAACATCCAAGGCTGACACTGAAGTAGGTCGGTCCAGGCAGATTTTAATGATGATGCTTTACTGAGATGAAGAAAAGAAGCTCTTGCTTTGGCTGTGAGGAATTCCTGCCAGCCATGGTCTGCTCAGCAAAGTTTTTTTTAAGAGTTGGGGCCTTTTGCTTGCTTTACTGTTGGGACATCATTTGGGTTTTTTGAGCGTTGCCAACACTATCGTAGTATTTTCCTCTTTCTTGCACAGATAAGAAGGCCAGAGCAATGTATGATCTCAACTATTTAGCAACAGCCAGAAGGTTCACATACCTACTCCCAAGCTATTAATTTCTAACATATTTGCCATTCAGTGTCTCTTACTAGAAAGCAATGCCCTGACAAAAGTTTCAGCCATTCCATAGAAACCTTTCCCTTAAAAAAAATTTAAAATATCAACAAGCAATGGTTAAATTCATTTATGCTTACATTTTGGAAGAAGTTATAGTTTTCATTCTAAAATAAAAGTGGTTGTATGTTTTCCATTTCTGAAATGTAGTTTTCAGAACATCAGCATTTTCCCTACGGAATGAGAGTCATCTTTATGCACTGCTCTAAATCACCAGCTAATTTCTGTTTCCAGATCCCTGGCATTTCACCAGCATTACTGAGAATCTAAAGAACGGTTACTGGAAATGTTTTTATTTAACCAACTTCTTGTTCACAGAATCCAAGCTGATGTATAAATTCTGAGGGTTGAAATCCTGCAGTTTGATCTGTAATACAAGGTACAAGCAGCAATTATCAGTCTCCTTGACTTGAAAAAGTCATAAAGGTCATCTGGGATAGCTATGGGGTTCTTGGCCTTAATTCCAGCAAGCCACCCACTGAAAAACAGTGGGAGTTTGTCCCAAATTAGGATTTCAGGATCTATCCCATCATACCCTGTAACACTTCCCACACAGTACTACCTGACAGCTTCTGAGAACTGGCAAAATGTGAAGGACATGCCAACGACATTTGAGATGAGTCTTCTGCAGAGTGTGTTTTGTAACAATTGAATTCAGCCAGTAAGTGTCTGAATATGCACATATTCTCACAGTTCCCCATTAACAGGCTTTTTAGGATGCCGGTATTAAAAGCACAGTGGCTAAAAACACATCTTTAGTAGTTACTCACACTTTTACAAAGCATCCAGGACATCACTGAACTTCTACCAAGATCAAACTCGTTTGGTTCCCTGCTGTTATTAGTGATTAGATACATAACACCAACAACAGATGCTTTTCTAGAACTTCTTTCCAGCACAGTATCCCAAATTCTTATCTTCTCCCACAGATACCTCAAGAACAACCCTAAAATACCAGCTTCCCCCAGAGCACAACCTGGGGTGAGATGGATGGTTTACAACAAGGAAGCAACAAAGTCTGAGAGCAAATTGCTGCCCAAGCAGTGCCTTTGCACCCGCATCTAATGGCATAGATGCTTAGGATACCAGGTTGCTGCTGGCTGATGCTCTTTCCTATCCCTGTTCCACACTCTTATCTCATCAATATTTGCTTTGTTGAGCACATGCCAGAGTTGAATGAACAGGGCTGTGAGCTCTGTTCAACCCAATCCCTGTAAAAATCGTAGAATCATTTAGGTTGGAAAAACCTTCAGGATCAGCCAGTGCAACTGTTAACCTATCTGCACCACTGCTAAACTCCATATCTAAACAGCTTTAAAACTCATCCAAGGATAGTGTCTCAATTCTGCTCAGGGGAAAGACTTAGCAAGGACCTCCCCTCTTGTTTGTTCACTGAATAACAGAAAAATAACCCCCTAATGTTGATTATAGAATCATGTAATCATTCAGGTTGGAAAAGACCTTTAAAATCATTGAGTCCAACCATTGGCCCAACTCAACCAAGCCCACCACTGAACCATGTCCCTGAGCTCCAGATCTATAGACTTACATGTCCAGAGATGGTGATCCACTTCCCTAGGCAACCAGTTCAAATGCCTGATGACCTTCTAAATTGAGAAGTTCTTTCCTCTTGCCCAACCTAACTTTACCCTGGCCCAACCTCAGGCCATTTCCTCTTGTCCCATCACTTGTTACTTGTGAGCAGGGATCAACACCTACCCTTCTCCAACCTCCTTCCAGGTAGTTGTAGACAGCAATAAGGTCTCCCCTGAGCCTACTTTTCTTCAGACTAAACAGCCTCAGCTCCCTTAGCCACTTCTCGTAAGGTCTGCTCTCTAAACCCTTCACCAACAGTGTTGCCCTTATTTAAACCCACTCTTCACCTCAGTGTGTCTCTTGTATTAAGGTGCCCAAAACTGAACCCAGTACTCAATGTAGCAACTGGGATAAAATACCTAAGGACACAATGCAGCCTCTAGCTGTCACAAAAGCTCCCAGACAACAATCCACAATAAAAAACCCCAAACAAAACAAAAATTTAAAAGACAGCCAAGGGAACGTGGCTTTCAGGGACTGAAACATGACTCATTTAGGAGCCAGAGTCAAACTAAGCACACTTAAGCGTCTGCTTAAAAGACAGGTTCTGATTTAAAAGCAGCACTTGGTTATCAAATGACAAGATTTCCACAGATTAGCTGGTTTGCTTGCATTTGACTCTGAAACTATTCATTTTTTTAAGATGATTGAAGTGCGGAGGAAGGAAAAAAGCATGACTCAAAGAAAAAAGCAGCCAAAAAAATCCCATAGTTGTCATGTTTATGACTTAAATTCTCTTGTCAGGAAGTCTTTGGAGCAAGCAAAAGCTCATTTGCCCTCCACTTCACAAACCCTTCATATCACGATCATTTTTTTAAAAATACTGCCTTCTTGAATGAAGCAAATTAAAAGGCAGAAGTAATTCTCTGACATCGTACTGAAAACCACACGCCAACACAAAATAGCAATTCACTGCAAGCAAGTTCATTGAACTGTTTCTTACAGTGTAATAAACAGCAGCCACACAGATGCCACAGTCACCCAGCACAAAACCTCAGGAATTCCTCATCCCTGGCCCCCGGAATCTGAGTGAGAGAAGCTGAACTGGTCCTGCCTAAAGGAGGGTTTTGTCCTCCAGAAAGACTGTGGTATCTCAGCTAACACAGCGGTTGTCCTGTAATTATCATGCATGCTTTATAGCCAAGGAAAAAAGGGACCCTTAACTTCAAAAGCCATTTTTAAGGCAAAAGCAGTGGAAAGCTTTTCAAACAATGGCTGTGAAAGGACATCAAGAGGAGACTGGGTATTTGTATTGGTCAGTAAAGCACTCATGGTGACAACTAAGGATGGGGAGGTTGCAGAAAGGTGGGGGTTGATCTCTTCTCGCAAATAACAAGTGACATGACAAGAGATAATGGCCTTCATTTGCACCAGGAGAAATGTAAGTTAGATATTAAGAGAAGCTTCTTAATAGAAATTGTCATCAGGGATTGGAACAAGCTGTCCAGGGAGATGGCTGAATCACCATCCTTGGGTGTGTTTAAAGGTTGTGTAAATCTAGAGTTTAAGGACATGGTTTAGCAGTGGGCTTAGTACAGTTAGGTTTAATGGTGGATTCTACAATCTTAAAGTCTTTTCCAACCTAAATTATTCTATGGGAGACACGATAAGCAGTTTTATTTTCACAGAAGGAATGCAGTTGTTGACCACATAGAAAATACCCAAAATGAGAAGGGTTGGACAAGACACTCAGTTCTCTTCACAGCCCAGACAGAGCTTTTTATTTTCCCTTCCTCTTCCAGAGTTAAAGCAGGGACAGTATCAGTTCCTCATTCGCAAATGGAAAGCCATTTGAGAGCAAAGCAGATTTCAAAGCTTTCTAACACGCAGCTGCCACCATTACAACCACCTGCTTAACACACACTTGTGAGCAGTTCAGGGCACTTGCAGAGTTGTCCTGGGATCAGAGCTACAGAGGGATGTTCTCCAGGGGTATATGAGCAGAACCGAATTGAATTGTCACACAAACAGGATTGCTAGGTTTCAGATGAATGCTACAGTAATGTGTGTTACATGGTTTATTTCAGGGAACAGGCCAGTGCAGTAACATTTTGTTGTTACTGACATGTCCAGGTCCCCTAATGAGGCATTCCTATCTTTGGTAGGGGCCAGGATTCCTTCTCCTTCAAGTTCTACTTTTGATAACAGAGAACAGTACAAATTTCTCATGCATCCTGTAAAAATGATTTGGATAGACTGAATTTAAGATAGTCGGTCAGAAAGACGTCAAGTAGTATTGTTAAATGACCTACTCCCTCCCAAAATCCACAGATTGAGAGCTGAGGACTTCTGCAGCTCTGCTTTCTCTTCTGGGAGTCCAGTCAGAAAACTGGCCTTCCAGACTCTGGCTGAGTATCTGGTTGCTGTGTTGTGTAATGCTTTCAATTCTTGCAGTCCATGCAGAGACAAATCATTTAGGAAACAAGATTTTCCTGCATCAAACCCCACAGTATTTAAGATAGGTCAAATTCTGACCCCTTTAGAAAAGGTTGCCCAGAAAACATGTGCAAGATTAGCACATTTTTAGTGCTTCCATCAGCAAGTCACTGCTTAGCTCTTGCCCAGTGCAACTCTTCATTTCCAAGCCTTGCAGGCATCATGCAGCATCCCAAAGAATTCACTTGGATGATCTGAGTGCATCAACGTGCATTTAGACCATCTGTTCAACCCACGAGGCATCCACTATCAGAAGATCCCTAAAGAGTGGGGAGTCAGTACCAAGCACTGAGTATGATTTTTCTCTTCAACATTTCTTTTCAAAGATAACTTGTTCCAAATTCCCACAGAATTGGAATGTTCTTTAAAGAGGACTTTTTGCTCACAGGACCACATGAGATTTCAGGTTTCAGGGTAAAGCTGAGCTGTCGAAACATCAAGTCACTTGTCCATCTTCCATAGTGGAAAACTATGGAGCAGGAAATGCAGTGAGCCTCTTCAGGCTGGAGGACAGTGCATCCTCTTTGAGAAAAGGCTTTCCAAATATAAGGTTAGAATCTGTCACTACTTCATAGACATGTTGTTCTTGCCCTCCACCCTGCCCTAGTGAGGCCATGTATGGAGTCTTTGTCCAAGTTCTGGATTTCCCAGTTGAACTGGGACAAGGGTATTGGTCTCCTCTCACAACTAACACGTGACAAGTTGCACCAGGGGAGGTTTAGGTTAGACATTAGGAAAAACTTCCTTATTGCAAGGGTCATCAGACATTGGAACAGGCTGCCCAGGGAGCTGGCTGAATTGCCATCCACCAATTTGTTTATAAGTTGGGTAGATATAGTGCTCAGGGACGTGGTTTAGCAGTGGGCTTGGTACAGTTAGGTTAATGGTGGGACTCAATGATCTTAAAGGTCTCTTCTAACCTGAATGATTCTATGATGAGACATAGTCTAGGTGGTCCTGCTGTGGCAGGGGGATTGGACTAGATGATCAGTCAAGGTTGCTTCCAATCCCTAATGATTCTATGATTCTAAGTAGATACTGGACAGAGTCCATCTGAGACTACAAATAAGCTGAGAGGATTGGAACAGCTCTGTGAGGAAGAAATATTGATAGCCCTTGGGTTGTACTGCTAGAAAGGAACATGCTGAGACAGGATCTGATCAATGTTGATCAATAGCTAAAGCGAGGGGGCAGGAGGATGGGGACAGACTTTTATTAGTAGTGCCCAGCAAAAGGAAAAGGGGCAGTTCCAAGAAGTTCCACTTGAACATAAGGAAAAATTTCTTTACTTTGAGGGTGGAAAAACACTCGAACAGGCTTTCCAAAGAGGTTACGGAGTCTCCTAGGCATGAAGCCATGCCAAACCCTAAGCAACCCGCTCTGGGAAACCCTGCTTGAGCAGAGGGTTTGGACTGAATAAATTCCAGAGGTCTCTCCCAGCTCCCACCAGTCTGGGATTCTGTATGATTTTGTGACTGGGAGATTTAATTGGTATTGATGTATTCAAGGTGTTCTTTCGAATCAAAGCAGCCACCTCAGAGTACAAACAGCAAAAGAGCATTTTTCCTTATAGTGCAAGAATTTGTTTCAGAAGAGCTTTGAGTGTGTTAGATGCTGCACTAACATGTGAACTGAAGATTTTGGAGCAAACTAATCAGCAGAGTTTTAATCTAGAAAGTTAGAAGGTAAAAGAGATTTCTTTAAAGACATTAGAGACCCATAAACCAATTATGAGAGCCATGTCATTCAGTAACACTGTAAGAATTTAGTTTGACCTTCAGAAGTCTGTCATCTGGATTAGTATTTTTTAAAGGATGAATGAAAGGGCTGTACTCCAACGCTGAGATTGAAGACTAAGGCCATGTTTGTATGAAGATGATTGACTAGAGCAAAAATCAACCAAGAATTGCAAAAAGCGGCTTCAGAGCCATTTAGCAGGTGTATCAACCCAAGCACCAGCTTGATAACTAAGTTGAGCATCCATGGACACAGGAGGTACCAACGATAGACCAGAGGAGGGATGAGTCCCAGTCTACAATCACACAGAGGCACTACAAATCCTTTTTCTCCTCCAGTTCTCTGAAGTTCTCTATTTTCTTGAATCCCTAGAAGAAGAACATTCTTTCGGCTCTGCAAGCAGAAATTCCCCCTTTTCCCCTTCTTTTTGACACAATCAGCACGCAGGATGATATACTGTAAAGAGGGTTTGATTTTGTAAGAACTGCACCTTCCTACTTCACAAGTGACATTAATTGTCACACTTCATCTTGGGATAAACCCTTGACAAACACCCAGTTAGGTCAGAATGTTCATCTACCTGAGGGTCAAGAGGCTCTACAGAGGGATCTGGACAGGCTGGATTGATAGATACCATGTCAGAAAGGCCAAGCGCTGTGTTCTGCACCTGGGTCACAAAATATTCCATGAAGGCTAAAGGTCTGGGGATGTGTGATTGGAGAACGTCACTTCAGAAAAGGACCTAGGCAGGCTGATTTACAGTGGCTGAAGATAAATCACCATGTGCTGAGGTAGCTAAGAAGGTGAATGGCATCCTGGCTTGTGTTGCCAGCAGGACCAAGGCAGGGATAATTCCCCTGTACTGGGCACTGGGGAGGACATGTCTTGAATCCTAGGTTCAGTTTTGGGCAACTCACTCCAAGGCTATTGAGGTGCTGGACCATGTCCAGAGAAGCACAACACAGCTGAGGATGGGTCTGAAGCACAAGTGCTCTCAGAATCAGCTGAGGGAACTGGAGAAAGTTTAACTGGCGAAAAGAAGACTGAAGGGAGACCTCCTCGCTCTCAGCAAATACCTGGAAGGAGATTGCAATGAGGTGGAGGTTGGGCCACAACTTGCCCCAAGGGAGGTTTAGCCTGGATATTAGGAATAATTTCTCCCTTGAAAGGGTTGTCAAGGCATGGTACAGGCTGCCAAGGGCAGGAGTGCCCATACCTGGTGTGACTGATAAGCTGTGCAGATGTGGTGCTGAGGGACACGGTTCACTGATGACCCAGCAGTGCTGGGGTAATGGTTGAAGTCAATGAATTTAGAAGTCTTTTCCAACCAAAATGATACTGCGATTCTACGAAAAATGAAAAGCAATTAAAAATGAAACAATTCATGCAATTAAAGCTACACAAAGCCTTGAGTCACTTGCTGGGTCGCGATCCAGCTGATTCTAAGAATCTGCATGTGAGCTGCTTACCAGAAATTAACCTACTGCCTTGGAAAGAGTTGCTTAATTTAGAAAAGCAATTGCTTACAGCACCTGCTGCTAGCCTCAGAGCCTTTCATATGCCAGCTTCTGCAAAATAAATGCTAAGTCTTCTAAAATTATTTACATATGTAATTAAGGAAAGAACTAAAAAAAGAGCACTCAGTGTACAACATAACAATCAGCTGGGTTATCAACAGCAATTGAAACTGTCATTTCCAAAGCAAATAGCAAATAGAGTTAAGGCAGTCTGAGCTCAATTTGCACAGCCGGTCCTTGAGGCAGATTTGCATCCTCAGCCAGGCGTAATGAAAATGTATCTCAGAGGCTACACACACCAAATTGTACACGAGTGAAGCCACCACCTTAGGAGAAGCTCCATACAGCAGGAGAACTTTTGAAAAATAGGTCTTCTGGCTTTAAAGCCACATGATCCGTAGGCTTTGAAATGTAAAGCCAAACCTGCAGGAACCCTGTCTGGCAAGTGTAGCAAGTCTTATACTGAGGTCAGCAGGAAACAGGAAGGAAGAGAAGGGCAGAAAGGAGAAATGAGGAAACACTTAGTTCTCAAGGCCTTATCCTTCTCCAGAAGCTTCTATTCTGATCTGCTCATGGGGACTCAAAGTAGGACCATGGACCTTGACGTGACCCAATTATGGGTGCATCTGCCAGGGGACTGTCAGATGTCATTGTGAGGCTAGCCTCAGGAATTTTGGATCAGTCATGATGACTGGGAGAGGTGCCCACAAATTGGAGAAAAGGAGATCTCACTCCTTGATCGTCACAAAGGAGAACCCACGGAACAATAGGCAGACCTAGAGGAACCTCATGAAGTTCAACAAGAAGGAAAAAGTTCTGTACCTCACCAGGAACTCCTCCAGGCACCAGTATATGTTGGTGGCCACCCCACAGGAAAGCAAATTAGCAAAGTAGCCTGGGGATCCTCATGGACACTGAGCTGAAAAGCGCCAGCAATGGGTCATTGTAGCCACAATAGCAAACGGTATCTAGGGCTGCATGAAGCCAAGTACTGCCAGTATTGCTAGCAGGGGTACACAGCAGATCCTTTCCCTCTGCCTAGCACTGGCCACACCTGGAGTGCTGGGCCCAGTTCTGGCCTCCCCTGTATAAGAGAGACAAACTAGAAGTCCAGAAAAGGGCCACGAAGACACCAAAGGGACTGAAGCATCTCTCCTACGAGGTTGACAAAACTGGGATTGTTTAGCCTAGAGAGAGAAGTCTCAGGGGGATCTCACCAATGTCCATAAATACCTACAGGGAGGATGCAAAGTGGCAGAGCCAGGCTCTGTCAGTGCCCAGTACCAAAACCAGAGGCCATAGGCACAAACTGAAACACAGGAGCATCCTTCTGAACATCAGGAAACACTTTTTCACTCTGAGTGTGACTGAACAGGTTGTCAAGTCTCCATCCCTGGAGATGTTCAAAAGTCACCCAGACATGGTTCTGGACAATAGGCTCTGGGCAGTCCTGCTGGAGCACAAGGGTCTGAACCATATGTCCTCTGGAGTCCCTTCCAACCACAACTAGTCTGTGATTCTGTGGAGGCACATGCCTAAAGATGTAGAGACATCAAAAGAGCTCTTCCAATGGTTTCAACAAGCAGTGCAATAATTTACCATGATTTTAACTACTAAGTGCACATCTTTATTCTCTTTCACAAACAATGACATTCAGTCATTTACCCCCTTCTTTCCAGGGGAAGGAAGAGGTCAGAATTGAACACCATCCCTTTACCACACAAGTCTGTCTCAAAGGAGAGTCAGCTCACCCATTCATGTGCACAGAAGTTGGAAACAACTCAAATTTGGGGACTTCCTTCTGCTCCTAATCCAGACTGTGGTTATTTGCAAAAATTCAACTGGAAACTTAAAATCTCCTTCACGCTTTCAGAAGGACTTCTTCAGAAGCTTGAAAGCATCTAACAAGCTATGTCTGCTTCCTCCCCTGACCCATATATATCAAATTGTAAAAGCTGCAAGCAGCCTGCACAAAAAGGTTTGCCTTTTAGGAGGTGGAACAAAGAACCTAACATTCCTGACTGAGTGAAACAAACCAGTTTGAACAAGGTTTCAAAAGGTCGCAGTCATTACAGCCTCCCAGAACTAGAGGCACCCAGTTACAATTCAAGATGCACAGCTCATCTCTTTCAAGCCTGAAAGCTTGGCTATGTTTTGCAGGTCTTTTGGGGACACTAAGCAAAGTACAGGAGTGCCTCAGCTCCAGACACGGCTCTCTGAAGCCAAAGATAACAAAGTACAGGTCTACACACTGAGGTCTGGTTGATCTGTGTGAGCAAAATATCACTTTAGCTATCACTTTACAGCTCCGTGGATGTGCAGAAAGCATCACAGTTCATACTATTCCTTAATATATTCTTATTTCTTTGCTTATGGTTTATTCAAGTGCCTTCAGTGCAGCTTTCAGAAAGAACCAACTATCTGTCATTACTCTACACAACAAATTAACAAAGGCTTGGAATAAAATACCTTGAAATAGTTTTGGAAAGGGAAAAGGAGCAAGAGATTCTGCTTCTCACCCTCACCCCAACCCCCCAACCCCCCCAACTCCTTCTGCCTACTCTAGAGTCTCATAAAATTTCAGATCCTTTTTCTAAATGTTAAGCAATGCACAGAAAACCATCCCTCCATAACACATTACTTCGTGAAGAACTATTACTCAGGTGGGTGAAGGAACATCTTATACTGCATAACACAACAGGCAAAAGTGCACTAGTGCTCTGCTATCTTTGCATGCACTGAGGGCACAGCTGAAGTCCACTGAGGCAGGACACGAGTTCACAGCATGAGAAAAACTACCGTGTGGGTTTCAAGACTTCTGCCCTGCTCTGGTTCTGGGCTTTCTGTTTCCACTCTCCAACTCCCTGCTAATTCTGCTAGTGACTCAAGTGAGGATCTGGCAGGCAGGAGCTGCTGGATCTGATACCACACTTGAAACAGCGCACAACACAGAACACAAGCTGACAATGCTCTGCTATCCTTACCTTTTTCCTTTCCTCCTGAGTGAACCTCACAGTTTGATCCTGGTTCACCACCAGGATCCTTAAAGCCCTAGTGCATCCTCTCACATTTACATGACTGACACCGACCTTGTTCTCTTTCCTCCACTTCCCTGATATGACACTAGGCTTAATCTCTTTGGCCTTCACTGGAAGCACATGCTCCAGCCTACAAACTCACACCACAACAGAGCACATCCAAGCTATGACCTGACCACCAGATTGCTTTCTGTCTGTGTTATGCTGATTTACATTGCTCTGCATAACAGTTGAAGAACATTTATTTCAACTGACTTCTCTGTGCTCTCTGCCAATCTGCACATCCAAAGTGTCTCCTCCTTTCATAGAAGGCTGAGGGCAGATGCCCGCCAGCTGCAAAGTTCCAGGATCACCAGTTCCTCATGTCAATTCTAAGCCCTAAACTTTTCAGATTGATGCCACTTCAGTAAAACATTCCAAGATTGGAATCAAATCCCTCCTTTGATTCATGTAAGACACAAGAGGAAATGGTGTTACCTTGAACCAAGAGAAGTTTAGTTGAGATGTTAGGAAACACGTCTTTGTTGAAAGGGTGATTGGGCATTGGAACAGGCTGTCCAGGGAGGGAGGTGGTTAAATTATCATCCCTGGATGTGTATAAAAGTCATGTAGATATGGAGCTTAGGAACGTGGTTTAATGGTGGGCTTGATATAGTTAATGGTTGGATTCAACAATCTTACAGGTTTCTTACAACCTAAACAATTTATGATTCAATTTTGACAAGAGAACACAAAGTTCTAGACACTCTCTAGAGAACAGCTCAGGACAGAGAGCAGACGTATAACAAAAGTACCATGAACCTCATTTGTTAGCATCAGCATTTGAACCTGGCTCAACACAGCCGAAAGGAAAAGTATCTGCCCTCTCTGTTGCTGGATGTAATAAATGGGATAGTGGTTTTAGAAAAAAACAACTGCCAGCCACCCCGCTCAGTTCAGCAGGATGCCGCAAGGTCTATCAGCAGTTCAGCTTCTTCAATAGCACACAGATTTAGTATCAAGGAAAAGGATGTTTGCTTCAGCCCCTGTAAACAAGCAGCAGGTGCTAATGACACAACAGGTTTGACTCACAGAAGTCATTAGCATCTTTAGAGAGCTTGTGGTTTGTTTTCCTTATTTTAATTTGTGCATAGGGAATGAAATTTGTATTTTACATGCCCTGCTTCCAGTACTGCAACAACAGAGTTTAACATCTTGATTGCTTCTTTCTTATTAGAAGAACAAAAACAAACCAAACCAAACCAACCAAATAGCAGACTATACACACACTCTGGATTTTTCCTTCTTAATGGTACAGAAACATTTCACTCATTTGTTCTCCATCACTTTCAGGCTTTACAACTAAAACCAGATTTTAGCCAATAGGATTTAAAAAATAAACCAAGAAATATATAACCACCTCTAAAAGGATCATTTGTGACTTGCAACACAGTTTCTTTTCATTCCCAAATACTCAAAAAACCACCTTGACCCAATCCCACCAAGACCACTATGAAATGTGAAGCAACACAGAACTGGCTGGTGGAGGATCACTCTTGGATCACAAGGAGATGCATTAAGTACAGAGATAGCACTGGGCATAAAGGTAGAAGTCATCTGAGCTACTGTCATGCTGAAAGGGTTTGGAAGAAGATTTGCATCTCATCTGGCTATTCCCACCACACCGATGACAACCTCGGGCAGAGCTGCAACCTCCACCCCTCCATCTGCCCAGAGCCACAAATTAGTAGCCCAAAATAAAGCTCTGAGAAGGCAGCACCTTTGCATCAGTCCAATCTCTCTGGCTGTCAGCCAGCCTAGACCAAGTCCCATAGGTAGACAGAACCTAAGTGAGGTGGGAATCAGGTCTCCTGTCTTTGAGGCAACCAATTTTGCTGGCCTTTTCATCAGTCCCTCAGGGCTGTTCACAATCTCTCATGAGAATCTGGCATATAGTTATGTAAAACAGACTCCTCACCCTTAATTAAAATAAAGTTCACATGCACACCCTGCTGAAGGTAGCATTTAATATTTTTTTTCTAAAAAAGTCATTTCTTTGAAGGGTAAAAGTTGCTTACTAAAAAATAATATATCGAAGGGCACACAAGGGAGTGTCCAATGTTTCCTAGCCACCAGGATAACCACTTCCAGTGAAAAGCTGCAGAGAGCCCTGGGAAAAGGAAGGGTCACAGCAACAATAAGCAAAGACAAAGCAGACAGGATTGGCCCTACACGGGTGAGAGTTGCAAGGCCTGCTACCAAATCCCACCACCTATTGTGAGGTCACCAGCACTAATACTCTTCCACTGCACTAGCACCCTCTTCATCTACTCTAAAATCAAATCCCTCCTTGTTTTATCAAAAGTTCCCTGGCTGTACCAGCTTGGGAGCTGCTATATGTTTCATATTCAGTTTTACCTGCCGTCATTAGCATTTAAACCTCACCTACCTTCCTCCCTCCTTCCCAAAAGAAAGAGTTCAAGCTACCTTTGACCCATTTAGTTGCCTTCTACAAAACCAGCGTGTCCTTCTAGAGACCCGAAGTGGTGGAGACCACATCACACACAAGATGCAGAAACACCAACATTTATAAGGAAGCAAGATTACACCCTTCATCCCTTTCCTGATGAGGACGAAGGCTTTTTTGCTTGCTGCTGTGCAGAGACATTGCCTTCTCTTTCCTGATAAGCAAAATCAGCCCCTAATTTTTACTTTCCTCCAAACTTGTGGGAGCTTAAGATCTTGACAGATGTTTTATGAAAATCTACATATCTTGCATCCACTTTAACTCTTTCTTACTGACACCTCACAGAACTTCACGGGGTAAAGCAGCAGGATTTACATTTTCAGCAGCTACACGGACTCTTCCTCAAAAGTTAACATTTCTCTGTGTATTCAGAGATCCTTATTACAGACCTTTCCATTCCTGGTAGCACGCTGTTTCCAGATTCCTTCCTAGAGGCCTTTTGATAAATGGGAACTACACTGGCAACTCCCCAGCCCTCTGGCACAGCAGCTGTCTTCAGTGACAGATTACATGGCCTGGCCAGCAGTTCTGCAGTTTCACATTCGAGTTGCTCAGAACTCTTGGTTGAATCCATGCCCTAGCAACTTAGTAACATCTAACTTATCTATTTGGTCTAATCTTCTCTTCTGCGTTTATCTCAAATTAGTTTCTCTGATCTATTGGCTACAAAAAAGTGCCCTTGGTGTGAGAATGTCCCTGACATCTTTGGCAGTTGGGACCAAATATTCTCTACTATGGGTTTATCACTTCTGAGTAACCTTTTTATGCTTCTGTCATCAAGCACTCCCCTAGTCCTAATGGATTACATCCTAATGAATACATTATCCACATACTAATGGATATTAAAAAGCCAAGTCCTAACCTCTTAGAAGAGCAGTCCCAAGGCAGACTGTTTCATCTACCTGCTGTCCCTGATCCCTGTGACATGCTTTTCCTTCCCAGCAGATGTTTCAGATAACATAAAGTCAGTGAGGTTAAAGTGTGTCACCATGGTAGGCCAGGTAGCGGATGCAAGTTTGGGACAGGAGCTGTCAGGCCTGGCCTAAAATGAGGTTTCTATCTGGGCAGCCCTTGATCAGGAAGGCTGGCACAAATGGAAGGTAACTTCTGTGCAGTGTGATGATGCTGATGAACACCAGACAATGTGAGATGCAAGCAGCTGCAAAACTGCCTTATACTTACTGAAGCAGGCACCTTCCTTGCTGCCACACAGGCTGCTTCTGCAGTGTTCTCACCGAACACTCCTGTAACACGTACAAGCTCAGCAAAAAGGCTCCTTTCAGAAGAGGCTGTGTGTGAAGCTCTACCTGCCTGCACAGGCACTTGCAGACTAGAGATTGAAACATCTTCCTTCTTCCACACCCTCCATTCCTTGGCACTTACACCCTTCAGAAGCCCAGAAACAGTCCTATCCTCCTCCTCACTTTATAAAAACTACACAAGTATGTAGCTCCTTTATCTTCCTTTTGAGTCAATCCCTTCAGCTCCAAAGTCATTCCTGTTCCTTTATTTCAATTTCCTAACGTTGATCTGCTAGAAAAGTAACAACAGCTCCCATTACTTCAGAAAAAGAAAATAACACTCCTCACGCTGATTTGCAGCATCAGACATAATTTTTGGAAAGAGGTTGCAGAATTTTTAAAAGTACTTTACTAGCTTATGTGCCAAATCCCAACAGTTTCCAAGGGAATCAAGTGCCTACGCACTTTCTGGATTCCCACTAGATGCCTACCCACATCTTTTAGTGTGTAACCACATGGAAGACTCAACTGTTTTCTCAAGGTTAGGCTCTGAGTGCACTGCTAAGACAGTCCTGAATGTTCCCACTGAAACACACAGGCTACCGAGAGAGTTATGTCCCCAGGATAGGGAAAAAAATTAAATGGAAGAAAAAACAAGCACTACTTTTCTTGTTATTCCTTTATGCCCAGCAGATCTTACCAAATACCTACTGCACAGCTCCTGACAACACCAAAGTTTCTCATCTTGTTATCTTGGTTATGAATTCTGAGGCACGAATGTTGCTGAAGTCTTTCTGTATATATTTCAGGGTATTCAGAGATAAGGCAACATCACACTATATAAGAAATGCTCTTCCCTGTGCTGGATGATGCCTCTGTGTTTGCCCTCCACATCTGCACAACAGAAAATATCATCTTATTTCTCCAGCACAGTTGTGGTTTAGGCTCACTGTGCACCTTTTTGGGGAGTGTTTTGGTGGAAAGTGGCATGGAATCTCAGTATCTCCGTGAATAAGGCACCAAGCATTTGAAAAGGAAACAACTCCCACACTACAGCACTTGGACTAAGAACTGAAGGACTGCAAGGAGGAAGGGGAAGAGCAGAAGAGTAGGATTATGTAATAGCATTTGTGGGGCTGGCAGCAGCATTTGCAACTCAATTCTGTCTTGGATTAAAGACTATAGAGTTAGGTGACTATAGTTCCAGGTGGACAGCAGCAAGAATCATAGAATTGTTTAGGCTGAAAAGCACCTGTAAGATCATCAAAATCATTAACCTAATTCTATCAGACCCACTGCTAAACCATGAGCTCCATATATACATGACTTTTAAACAACAGCCAGGGGTGGCAATTCAATCACCTTTATGGGCAGCCTGTTCTAGTGCCTGATGACTGTTTCAACAAATAAGTGTTTCTGAATGTCTGACTTAAACATCCCCCAGAGCAATTTGAGGCCATTACCTCTTGTCCTATTATTTGTTACTTGTGAAAAGAGAACACACCACCACAATCACCTCTCTACAACCCCCTTTCAAAATTTGGACCTATCTTAGAATGTACTGGGAAAGCAACCTTACAGGTCTGAATCATCACAGGAATATGTAGAACACTCAGATCTTCTGCAAGACTTTATGCAGGTAGGGGGTAGGGAAATCCCAACAGGGGTCTGCTACACTAACAAAGGAACTCACTGGGGAAAGCATGGAGGTCTCTCCAGCATGGCAGGGATTACAGGCCTTATGTTACCACATTGAATCGGTGGAGGACCATTAGCCGCATCAGCGTATGAGTAGTAAGAAATACATGATCCTGTTGTAATTTTCCATCAGGCTTTTTTAACCAAGTTCATGGGAGAAACCAGTTAGAGAAGAGTCAAAATCTATTTTGCGCCAAGGACTTTCAGACACAGAGCAGGAACTGATTGCGCAGATATTAAAGGTTCAGAGAGCTTGGGGGCAGAGGGAGGTAAGAATAAAATAATCAACATTAAAATCATGCACAGCAGGTACCACAATGGCAGACAGATACTTCAAGAGTAAAAAGGTACTTGTGAGCTAATCCAGAGAAGCCACCAGATCAAGCCACGTACTTTACAGTCCTTACACTCCAGGTTCAAACCTACAGACAACTCTGGGAACTTTCATACTACACCACAACTACACCCTCTCAAGCTGCTCTGTTAAGTTTTCTGCCAGGTCAGCTCACAGTCAAGTGCTGAAACAATCAAGCACCCTTGCCTTTGCCTTTGGATGGCTGCCTGCCATCATGAGCTGTGCTGTGCCAATCTTCAGCCCCTGACCACAGCCTCCAAACCCATGCATGCAAAGAGCACATTCCCAGCAGGTGGAGAAAGAGAACCCTCTTGGTCTTTCATCATGTGTTCAGTCTCAGAGAAAACCCAAGCTGAGAATTCTACTTTTAATATTCATTTTGAATTAGCCACATCAAAAGGAAACCAGCTGCAAACATACACATCCTCACTTTATAGCTTTGTGAAGGGGTGGGAAAAAGCAAACTTTTGTTTGCTTCTCTGTGCATCAATGAGAACACAACCACAGATACTTTCCTTCCAAATTTGCAGCTAGTTCATCAGGAATTCAGAATTAGAGCCCTCACAAAAAGGTCAAACAGTCTTTGCACTGAAACTAGCACAGATTATCACAGAATCATACAATCATTTAGGCTGGAAAAGACCTTTAGTGTGATGCTTCACAGAAAAGACTTTCACTGCTCACTCCATTCGCATCCCAACGAGAAGAAAACCAAAATGAACAAGATCCCTGTCACAGAAAGGAAACACGTGAATTCATGAGAAAGGAGGAAGAGAGACCATGGGGATGACATATGGCCATGTTACTGGATTTCAGATGATTTACCTATGGTTATGGAAAGCGCAGATGGAACAGAATCTCCAGTCTTCAAAACAAACACAACATGCTGGATGAGATCACCTTGCTGCAGTCACTTGCTCCTCAATACTGAGCCAAAATAACAGGGTGGGATTGAAACAGCAACTGAGCATAAGCAGACACACAAGGCACCTGCTGTAATGCTGAATGCAAAGCTCAATGACAAGAAGAGGTATAGTGGTAAGAGCAGAAAGCTGTGTGCTGCTCCAGAGAGATTCCTTTTGTGTCTACAATCATTATCTCCTGAACTGCAATGCTTCTTCACTTACTGCTGCCCCATGTCAGCCTGTGATGGAATGTCTTGGAAGCAAACAAAAAAAACCCCAAGCACTGTTGGTGGCATTTGGACTAGGTCCCAGGATAACAAACTATTGGATCAGGAGGCATGAAGGGCTCTTGCAGGATGTGCCTTGTGTTAGAAAGGATTGGCTCTGGAAACAAACCAGCCAGACTGTGTGAAATAAAACTGATGATGTGAATTAAACACAGAAAAAAACTCAAACACGATCCTGATGATTCCCTAATGAGCTGTGAAAGGAAATCAAGTCTAGATTATTTCAACATTGGCTTTATGTTTTTTCAAAGCAGCCAATAACTCCAAAAGAAGACATGGCACACAAGAAGAACCACTTTTGGTTGGATAAAAACCAAAAAATTCTGACAAATTTGTCCAGCTTATCACCTCCTAATGCTTCTCTTTCGCAGCTGTAGGACTCATTTCAGAAACAGACACACAACAAATGGAAGAGCCAACTCTCAGAATTCTACAAGAAGGAGGTAATGAGATTTCTGACCATTTAACCCATCCTTGCCACCTTCTCCTGCCCTGTGCCCCTACACTGGAGACAAGTTTGGCAGATGCAACTGTTTTAACACGAGCTCACAGAACACTGTTTTAGAGCAGAACTTTCATGTGAAAGCCACAAGTCCTATGATGACAGTGCAGTGAGTCACTTGATGACAAGTCACTGAGGCATTTAGACAGTGTTTTTTGAATTCTAACAAGCGACTCTGTTTTGCCTTCTCTAACTGAAGGATGTGCCTTTATTGAACCTAGAATTCAAACACCGCCTGTGGCTGTCTGCCTCCATTTAAAGGCAGCCTACACAGAGAGATAACACCACTTCTGTTCCACTTTCTGGCTTTCAGAATTTTGAGGGGGTTTTTTACTTGTCTTGAAGAAAGATCTGCTTTTGCCATTCCCAGCCCTACCCTCAATTCCTCATCTGATGGAGGAAGGTGTTGAGCCTAAGGTTTCTTCTCACAGAATCACACAATAAACATGGTTGGAAAGGACCTACTAAATCACCAAGTCCAGCCATACCCACACCCACAAACACCTAAATACCTGATCGATGGAAAACCACAAAATAACCCCCTCCATGCTGCCACTACAGCATTTCACGAAGGACTGCATCTACACGGTTCTTAAATACCTCCAGGGATGGTGACTCAGCCACCTCCCTGGGAAGGCTGTTCCAGTGCCTATCAGTCTCCATCCTCCTCCCAGCCCCTGAGGAAGCTGCTTCTTACTGGGATGGAGGGCAAAATCTTTGAACTCCCTGCTGCTCAGCTGCTTTTGCCTGGTAACTTTGAGATCACAGCAGTAGCAGGACTGTGTCTCATCAGTAGTAGGGATAGCCAGAAAAAGTAAAGATAGGCAGATGAACAAAGTTTCTGTAGCAAAGCAAAAGAAACACAAGCAAACAAAGCTTTAAGAGATATAAGTAAGGAATGAAGACAGAAAAGACAAACAAAGGTTATTTCCCACATACACACTGACAGTGCACTTTGGGATCAAGGTCAGGGCTCTCAGAAGCAGAGAGCTAAGAGTCTCATAACAGAGGTTACAGCTCCGTCAAGATAAAGTGCCAATTTACTTTTGTTCATACCCTTCAAAATCTGCTTTAGGAACATAAAAATTAAAGCAGGCCTGGAAAAGCAGGTCTACTCCGACTCAATCAGACTCTTTTGGCGCTGGCCTAGTAGTGGATGAGACTTCTGCTTTCTTTGAATTCATTACAGCCTTTAGACTTTTTAATCGTTGTCTTTGCTACCAAGGCAGTCAAAATTACACAGAAGAATTTACAAAGACTTTTTAGCCATGATAGCCCCATGCAGCTACAGACTGGGGCATGAGCGGCAGAGATGGACCTGGCAGTACTGGCTGACAAACGGCTGAACAAGAGCCAGCAGGGTGACCAGGTGGCACGAAAGGCCAATGGCATCCTGGCTTGTATCAGGAGTAGTGTGGCCAGCAGGACTAGGGACGTAATTCTCACCTTGTGCTCAGTGCTGGGAAGGCCTCCCCTCGAGTATCTGGGGCAGTTTTGGGCCCCTCACTTCAAGAAAGAGATTGAGGAGCTGGAGCAGGTCCAGAGAAGCAATGAGGCTGGGGAAGGGATGAGAGGGAAAGTCTTATGAGAAGAGACTGAGGGAACTGAGGTTGTTTAACCTGGAGAAAAAGAGACTCTGGGGGGACCTTACCACTCCCTACCTGAAGGGAAGTTGTAGACAGGTGGCTGTCAGGTTCTTCTAGGCAACTAGTGACAGGACGAGAGGGCAGGGCCTGAAGCTGCACTAGGGGAGGGTTAGGTTGGATGTTAGGAAGCTCTTCCTCATGGAAAGGGTGATCAGACACTGGAATGGACTGCCCAGGGGGTGGTGGAGTCCTCATCCCTGGGGATATTTAACAAAAGACTGGACATGGCACTTAGTGCCCTGGTCTAGCGGACTGTGGTGATAGTAGGTCAGAGGCTGGGCTTGATGATCTTAGAGGTCTTTTCCAGCCTCAATAATTCTGTGATTCTGTGTGTGGAAAGATTGCAATTTTTTCCAGACATCGTATTATTAAGATCTACAGGCTGATGCAACAACCAGAAATTTGATAAACCAGAAATTAAAATATAGATGTTTTTTTAATTGGATGACCATACCTGTGGTACCACACTTACTACAGGTGCTGCAGTTCTGTCTCTTTTCTCCCCTCCCAACTTCCCTGTCTTTCTGTAACACTACTTAATGAATTTTTCGGTGATTTTGGAGAATAATATTAATGATTTACTGTTAAGATTCAACAGACAAACAGAACTTCCCCATCCCACCAAATTAGGAACTAGAGGCTCAAACCAAAGCTTCTGTGTGCTTAAATCTTACTATTTAGATCATCAAGGTACACTTGAATCAAATTCTGTCCTCTCTATAGACAGGAGTGGGAGAAGAATCTTTTATATGACAGATTTTTACACAGCTCCAGAATCTCGAAGGTTAACAGAAAGCATGCAACACCTTAACACATCCCCACAGCATGCACACATTTTACCACAGAACCTTATCTATTACCTTGATTATCAGAAAGGGGACAGGTCTGATGAAAGACAGCATGGCATTATCAACATCCATTTCTAGGCTGCTCCTTTGAGTTCAGCTCCTAACATTTCCCTATTATGATCTGGAATCTGCAGCCATCCAGATGTCAGAGAAGCAACACAACACTTAACAATCATTCTAGGATCTTTATTTTATGCCTTTACCTTCCTCCAGCCTCTCTTTTGCATAGCTACTTGAGTATTCCTAGAGCAGTTCCTCAGCAAGAAGCGCTTGAAACCCTCTGAGGCAAATCCTTTCTTTACAATATTATTTAACAAAGTACAATGGTTCACTCTGGAAATCCAGCTTTAAGTCACTTAAGGTTCCACAAGGAGATTAGATTTGTGGTCTGAAAATCACATTTCTCTAAGGCAGAGGCCACCACACACACATTTCTGAAGAATTCAAAAAAATGTGGTACTTCTTTTTAGGAAGCAGTATTCCCTCTCACAAACTTTTTCCTTGAGATCCTGAGTTTGACTCAAAGATTTTCCCCCACATGCTTTGTTTTGAAACAAAAATTAATCTGATCTGCAAAAAATTAGCCAGCGTGGGAATATTTGCCTTTTAATCTTTAACCTTAACTACTGTGACATTAGTCCAATTACACACTAATGTGGATCACCCTCAATTAAAGCAACTTTTTAGTATATAATACCAGGCCTACAGGTCTTTAAAAAATGTTCTTACTAAATAAAACAGACAAACTCAAGCTCCCCTAAGAGTTAACACTTTCTGTGGTTTGCAAAGGCAAATGGCATTAAAATTTGTTTTGAGTGAGGTGTTTTGTGGTTGTTCAACCTGGACAAAAGGAGGGTGGGGGAGACCTTACTGCCCCTTACAACTACCTAAACGGAGGCTGTAAAGAGGTGGGCATTGGTCTCTTCTCCCAGGTCACTAGCAATAGGACAAGAGGAAAAGGCCTCAAGTTGCACAGGGGGCCAGGTATTGGAATAGGCTGCCCAAGAAGGTGGTGGTTGCCGTCCTTGGAGGTGTTAAAAAAATGTGTAGATCTGGCACTAGGAAGCATGGTTTGGTGGGCATGGTGGCATGGGATTGATGGTAGAACTCTATGAACTTGGAGGTCTCTTCCAACTTTAACGCTTCTATTTTATGTTTCTACAATTCCTGAAAGAATAAGGGCATAGAAATTGTTCTTTTTCCAGAAAAATCACAAAATGTAATGAGAAGCTTTATAATTGCCTTATTAATTTTAATGACCTAATCAATATTGCATTGCAAATCCTAATGTCTGTTCATGGCTAATTCCTTTCTGTGCTGTGCACTGCCTGCTCTCTGCTGTTACTTGACTGTTAAATTTGCCTTCTGTGGTGAAGGGACACCAGAGTAGAGGCTCAGGTAAGCAGTTTAATACCTAGAAAATCAAAAGATATTTTATGAGCTTGGCCTCATTCAGTTTTGTCTTCTTTCTAACTCAACATGCTGTAGGATTAGAGAGATCAG
This sequence comes from Upupa epops, assembly GCA_013397515.1. NCBI lineage: Eukaryota > Metazoa > Chordata > Aves > Bucerotiformes > Upupidae > Upupa > Upupa epops. The sequence goes on along the minus strand of VZRI01005126.1, from coordinate 139,067 downwards.
TAATGGACTCAAACATAGGACGAACCTTATACAGAGATTAGCAGAGAACCTTGAGCTGAAATGGTCTTAACAGCATCAGTAGAATAGACAGGACTAGGAAATGGGAGTTTGCAATATTCTTCCCTTCTGCTGCTGAAGGAAATCAGCTTTTCCTTCATCCCAAACAAGTCTGGACTATGGAGGCACAGGAATTCTACACTCAGCTGTGACTTCTGGCCTCTTCAAAGCACTACTGAAGTAAGACATTTTTGCAGTACCTACTAAAGGCAAACGATAGATTTATCCTAGCACAAAGCATTTAAGTGGAACCTGTGCACAATATTCCCTTACAGTTGGGGAAACGAAATCCAAAGGTTACAAAAAGAATCACTTCTCTGCAATTCCTACAGAGGACTTTGGGTTAAGTGGCCGATTTTAAGATTGGCAGCGAATGCGCAAGCACAGAAAATAATCTGCATTGGAAATTCTTCATGCTAAGGAAGTGATACAGTATTTTACATTAGACTAAGCTCTCTATATGTAAATGAAGCAAGCTATCGGTTCAAGATAAAAACATTTCTCACTCTGGCTTCTCTTTCATGAATAGAACATAAGCCCTGAGAAATGGGCTTTGGCTGGTGAGAGGCACTGTCTAAAATGCTCATGTGCCACTTACGGTCATTAAGAGAATTGATAGTTCAAAGTCCTCCTCACGCTTAGAGAAAGCAAAGAAAGTCCCACAGTGGGGCTGCGACAACTCAGTGAGCCAGTCTGTCAAACTGTGTCTTAACCTTCTGTACCCAATTTTCCTTCTCTTTGCTGCCATCTGCAAAGTCCTCAAATGCCACCAGCTCTATGGCACAGACAGATGCACTGAACTGCGTGCATCAGATTCACACGATCAGGAGACAGTGCCTTAAGATAAACTTGGACAACTCAACCCACCCCAAAAACACACACAATACGAACAGTAATTATTTTCCTCCCCCTTACAAGACAGACTTAACAAAAAAAAAGAACTCGGGCTTTATGCCCCACTTGCACACAGCACCTAAGTTTCTTGAAGTCCCACAGGCCCACCTACATGAAGATGTTTGCAGCTTGATGTCATATACTTCAAAGGAGTCACAATATATTACCCCCTTTGCCTGTTACATGGTAACTAGGATCACAAAGGGCTACTGTAGGAGGAATTATTTCTTTTCAGAAAGAACGTTTTGTTACTACTCCTATAGTCTTCTGATTTGGCCTCTTGTTTCCATATTAGGATCTTTCTTCTATCCTATTACCTTTTTCTTCCTCCTCCCTTTCCAAAAGCTAACACGATATAAGGATGCCTGATTTAACATCATTTACTCCACTGGTTCTAGACAGGAAGTAGGAAATCAAATGACTTTAAGGCAGTTAAATCTGCTTAAGAGTCAAACAAACGAGTGATACAGCTGGTCCAAAGAGCACAGGAGGGAAGAAGCCATGGAAGGGAAGTTATTGTTTAACCTGTACCTCAGACTAAACTCAAGAGATAGAAGAAAGCCATTGTTATCAATATGACTGTAAGCCCCAACACTCGGATTTCCAGTTTGAACAGCTATTCTAGCCTAGGCACTTCACAAGTCTATTAGTACATAAAAGAGAACTGAATACTTCCCCTTTTTCTTTGAATTCCCCTGGAAATGCACTTCATGAAGTGGCTTTTTTGTTTCCCCTTCCCCCCACCCCAACAAACAACTACAAAAATGAAGGGAACTTATGCAAGCTATGCTACAGCAGAGGACAGCAGTATGTGAAGCTCCTTGTCTACCTTTTCCTCTCTACTGATCACACTGGGAGCCTTAGGAAACTTGTTACGAACATCCACGTTTTCAGCTCTGAACATCCATCCATGTCTTCATGAAGTTAAGCCCCTGAAGAGCCCTGAAATTGTGATAGGGCCACATGCCAAGAAGGAGACAGACTACAGGATGACTACCTACAGCTCTGAGGATGTGTCTGAGTGGGGGACAGGAAAGAAGTAAATTCCCGCACTCTACATCACCAGGAGCAGTCATAATCAGTAGCAGCATAGAGTGCTGCCCCTCACAGACACAACATCCACATCTACATGTACACACAAGTTCAGGAGTTTCGAGCCTGGGTTTTAGTTTGAATAAAAACCTGGCTAACAAAAGCAGTGCCAGGCATTCTAAAGCTACTTTTTTCCTAAAGCCTTATGCTCTGAATGGAGGAACCAATCACAGGGACTTCTGTGCCACATCAGTGAGCATCTGACAATCCCAGTCCTTCTGCCACCACAGGGAATTGACCCAGCTATTCCTATCTCTGGGAACAGGGTGCAGAGCAGTTCCTTCCAGGTGAAAGATGTGCAAGAGCATAAGAGTCACACAGCAGACAAATTATTTCACTCAAAGAGCAAGTCTTTGGTATCATGCAGAGCACGTCTGCATTCTCCCCCATTCCTCTACAGGCCAAGACATCAGGCTGAGAAAATGAGTTCAGCTCCTCACCAGGCACAGAAAAAGGCTCTTTCACACAATATGATTCTGGTACACAAGATTCTTTTGCCTTCCCATAGAGGTAGAAATTCGACAGGAGATATTCCTTATCTGTCAAATATGACTTCTGGGTTTAGCTGCCTGGTTTCAGTCCTTTTCTTGCACCTCGTGTAGCACTCAGATCCTTCACAAAGTGTAACTGCTTCTGTTGCCTTCTGGTGACAGGATGAACTGTAAACCACTTTAAGGGTGGAGATCTGCATCATTTCTGTAATTTACTACTGAGAAAAGTCGATTTCAGCTCTAGGTGGTTCTGTACTCTCCTAAGAATGTGAGAAGCGGACCGTAACAATGAGCTTTTTGAATGTACACCACTTCCCACACTGAGGAAATGAGACAGGTGCACCAAAAGGAGAAAGAAAAGAAACCACACTGCAGCTCACTCAGAATAAAAAAAAAACAAAACCAAAACAACCAGCCACTGGTTAGCAAAGTTGGTGAAATAAAAGCACTTGTAATCAAGGCTGAGAGAAAATGTCTGCACAGATATGGGAAAGGATACGGAAGAATCATCAGTAATCAGTTCTTCCATCTCTTGGGCACGAAGTGCTAAAATAAGTTTTTAACCCAGTGGAAGCAAGACAGTCAGGAACACAATAAACAAGCACTATATTTTCACTTCTGGAAGTTATGCTGGACTTGCCACATGTTCCTTCCAATATCCACATGGACACACAGAATCACAGCATCTTTGGAGTTGGAAGGTACCCCTGGAAATCATCTATCCAACCCCTCCACTAAAGCAGAATCACCTAGAGCACTTTGCACAGGACTGCATCTAGGTGGGTCTTAAATTTCTCCAGAGAGAGAAACTCTACAGTGTCTCTGGGCGGACTGTTCCAGTGCCTTTTCACCTGCAAATAAGCATTTTCTCATATCTAAATAAAACCCCCTTTATTCCAGCTTGTGCCCACTGGCCCTTGTGCTGCTGGGCACAACTGAAGACAGTTTGGCTCCATCCTCTTTACATCCACCCTTCAGATACTGATAGATAAATAAAGCTTCCTTGTTCAGAAAAAGCAAGAAAAAAGAGCCTTACACTTTCCTACTCTTATTTTTTCTGATCACATCATATTTCCTAAAAGCAATCAAAGCCTTCCTGCTGTCATGCTACCAGAGCATCTTCCTCTTCAATTTTATTTTTGGCTTTCATTTCCAAGCCAGAGCATGGAAGTTATATCATCCCATTTAAAGAACTCGGTCCCTCACCACAGGGCTCAGAAAGGTTTGACATCCACCCAGCATTACAGCCTCCTGCCTTAAACTCCAGCTTTGTTATACAGTAGAGCCATGAACAAATTCTGTCCTGTGGCACAAGGCAGGGGCCAATCCACAGTTGAACAGATTCAGTATGTAGATACATTTAAATGTGCACTGTACCTTCTGCTCTCTGTGCAAAGATTAACTTCACTTCTCTGACTTACCTATAGAAAATGCTAAGGGCAATGCAATTGCTGAGCATCCAGAGGGCACACACACACACACACAAACTATTTCACAAGCAGTTTTCCCAGCCTTTTAGGATAAAAAAAAAAATCTAGGAGCAGAATTAGCACACTCACCCTCAGAGACGTTCAAGCGGCAGACTGGTGGATGCTCCCTGCTTTCCAACACCAGGAAACTCCAGGTGTGGAGAAGGAGGAGGAGGTTGTTCAGTGAAAGGCGTCCATGAGTCACTGTACAAAGAGTAAGTGCAAGCAAAGAGAACAAACACTCTTCCGCCTATGCCCGGCACGGCCATTTCAACCAGCACCCGCTTTCACTTTTGAGAAGCTCCCGAAACAGCTTTTACAGTTGTTCTTACAGACAGACACACGCATACCATACTGAACCACAGCATGAAGTACGCATCCCACAGCCAGGAACAGGTACCCAGCGAGGAGCCCGGTTCTGGCATGTATTTATAAACCTTGCCCCTGGAGAAAAACTCCCGGAGGTTATGTCGAATAAGGACCGAGTCCTGCCGGAGCAGATGCACCATCTCAGTCAGACACACACACACACATAGAGGGATGGAGCCGGCAGTTCCCGACAATGATGAGTTTTAAGCCGCCTGCCTAACAAAAGCAGCAAGAAGAGGGTCTGTTGAAACACCAGAGCTGTGGACTGAGGCATTTCCATGCAGCACTACAGAAGCGCTACTATTGACCTCAGGGCTCGTCCTGCTAGTGCTCCCAGGGGCGTTAAGAAGTACCTGGAGGTGCCGTGCACAACACCCCCCCAACACCCACTCCCATTATTTCTCTCGTCCACCCACTCCTCAGGCAAAGCCCCTAATGTGCGACTGGGCTACAGACCTCCTGAATTTCCTTCCAGTCTGAATTATCTCAGGATCCTAAGTTCAGCTTTGCTTCAAAGTACTTTAACCGCAAAAAAAGCTAGGGGTCCGCACACGGAGAAGGGGGATGTTCAAAGACGCTCCCAACTCTCCATCCCTGCCCACCATCCACACAAAGCCCGAGGGCTCTCACCCCTCCGCCCAGCAGAGCTCCAGCTCCTCAATTCTTTGTGTCTGCCCGAAGCACCCGCCTCCTGCAGCNGAGGGGGTGGGGTGAAGACAATTCCCTTTGTTAAATGAATGAGCCGGGGGGGGGGGCGGATAGGAGAGGGGAAAACCAAGAGAAAGGAGCCAGGAGAGGGGGAAGGAGAGGGGGTGTCAGGACGGGGGAGCCAGGTTCCGAAAATTAAAACGAAGAAGGAAAAACCCGTCCGCTGAACCTCCGCAAACTTCCCGGTTCCACAAGAAGCATCGAGGAAATCCCCGGCCCGTCTCGACTCACCTTCCGCCCGTCGCAAGGTGCTGCCGGTTCCCCCCGGCTCCCCCCGCCTCTCCTGTGGGTCCGGCACCGCCTCCCGCTCCCCCCGTCCCCTCCCCTTGGTACCTTCTCCGTGCTGCAGAGCGGAGCTCGGAGTTCGCTTCGGGTTTGGCAGTTTTGCTTCGGTTCCTGGTGCCGCGCCGGATCCGGGCTGCTGGGCGACCAAAAAAGGCAAAAAAGCCCTGAGCCCTGCGTTCTGCCCTGCGTTACACAAGTGCTCCTTAGGGTACCTGACACTGCGCGGCCAGGGCTCGCTCTCCTCGCCGCCTTTAATGAGAGCCTTCTGCTTTGCTGAGAGACAAAAAGACCATCTGGTGGCACCGCTCAGGAGAGCAGAGCTTGGCCATGGTGATACCGGGTCCTGGGAACGAACTGTCAGGACACACACAAGTTTTCACGTAGCTGAAGTGAAGCAGGTAGATCCAGGCACCATAGGAGATTAACAATTGTGGTCACCACTCCAGAGCTGCCTTTGATCCCGAGATAACTCAGCCTGCTACGACAGACTGAGCAGGCCACAGCCTTGCCCAACCTTTATCAACTCCATCAGGAGCTTAGCCAGCAGAGGATGAACGCTGTACAGAAAAAAGGAAGTGAGAACACGAGTTTGGGGTTGGTAGGGACAGTGGAACTTGCAGTAGAGCTGGTTTCAAGCCCTCAAGCTGCTGTGGGATTGCACTTGGATTTATTTCTCTCAATTTGATTTATTTAAAAATTGATTAATTTAAAAATGCATTAACAGAATCATGGAATCATTAAGGTCAGAAAAGACCTCTACACTCATCAAGTCCAACCACCAAGCCAACATCACCGTGCCCACTAAAACCATGTGCCACATCTACATGTCTTTTGAACACCTATAGTGTTGGTGACTCCACCAACTGCCCTGGGCAGGCTGTTCCAGTGTTTGACCACTCTTCCAGTGAAGAAATCTTTTCCCAATATGTAACCGCAACTTCCTCTGCCACACTTGAGGCTGTTTCCTTTCATCCTATAATTTGTTACTCGGTAGAAGTGAACACCCCCCACCCCTCTACAGCCGCCTCTCAGAGAGTTGCTAAGAGCAATAGAGTCTCCCCTAAACCTCCTTTTCTCCAGGCTAAACAACTCCCATTTCCTCAGCTGCTCCTCAGAGCATTTGTGCTCCAGACCCTTCACCAAACATGTTGTCCTTTTTTTGGACCCACTCCAGCACCTCAATAGCTCTTTTGTAGTGATGTGCCCAGAACTGAACACGGTACTCAAGGTGTGGCTTCATCAGTGCGGAGTACAGTGGGATGATCACTTCCAACCCCTGATGGCTACACTATTTCTGGTACAGGCTAGGATGCTATTGGCCTCCTTAGTCACCTGGGCACACTTTGGGCTCATGTTCAGCTTTCTGGCAACTAATATTCCTAGGTCTGTTTCTGTTGAGCAGCTTCCCAGCCACTCCCCTCAAGCCTGTAGTGTTGCACCGAGTTACTGTGAACCAAGAGCAGCTTACAGCCCTTGGCCTAATTATACCTCATACAACTGACCTCTGCCCATTGATGTAGCCTGTACTCCAGCCTGACTCCATGAACTACTCTGCTCTGTCTGTAGCCTGTCATCCAGTGCAGAACATTAATTCTTGCATTTCATCTCTCACACTAACATAGAATCCTAAAGAGACGTCCTGAAGGAACATCCTGGGATTATGACACTTAGGTTTTCTGAATTTACCCACATTTCAAGGCTTGTTTTTCTGAAACTCAGAGGGAGTTGCCAAACAGAAGGAGGAAGAGACATTTAGGATTTCCACAAACCACGTCACAATGAGATATGAAGCTACCTCTGCACAGCAGAATTTGGTACTTGAGAAAGGAATGAGTAAAATGTAGATAATTTTATTTGCACTCTAAGCATTCAGAACAGAGAAAGGACTGAGGGTGTTTGCAGGGAAAGGATCCATCTTGCCTTGTACACAGAATAAAGTCAGATGGCCCCTTACTAGCATGGGGGAAAGGGGATACCTTATACCTTAGAAGGAAAGAAGACTGGCAGCAGACCCCAGCCTCAAAGACCAGCTCTGTTGAAAAACTGCTTTTACAGTAATCACGTAAGAATCACATTTTCCTCTCCCTCAGATATGTAGCCCATAGAGCAGTCTGTCATGGCCCAACAATTTCTTTCTTGTCAGTAGTAGCAGTATCAATAGTTCTTATCCTGCTGCACATCTCTGCTCCTGAGCTTTGCCCTTCACTATGCCCGCACAGCTCTTTGTGCAACCCTGTAATGGAAGGGATGAAGGAACTGACCCACCTGAGCTTTTTTCTGGGTGTTTTTCAGCCAGATCATACCCCCAAACATCTTGGCTGACACAATGTAGAGAGAACACAAGAGCATGTGAAACCACAGAAGTGAAATCTCAGTTGAGGACGGTAACTAGTTATGACATACCAACTTAGTCACCTGGAATATTCTTTAATCTGCTCTAGCAATTAGAGACAAATAGGCCTACAAAGAAGAAACCAGAGATCATGAATGACTTGAAAACTAATTATAAGTGTCTAAGTCTTAGTAGTCAGGCAAGGATTGGAGAAAGACAACAAGAAAAAAGAAGACTTATAGTCGAACAATACTGTGTTCCTCAAAAGTCTCACAGCAAAGATGCAGAACCAGCAGGCACTGGCAAGCAAAAACTGAGGGTGATGGTGGGTCAGCACACTACAGCATTAAGGTTTCTCACCCCATAAATGAGACATCAATTCAGCAAAATAACATTGTCACAGTGGTGTGAAGTGATGAAGAAGACAGACTGTGATTCATCACTGTCCTACATATCATGTAAGTTTGTACAGCTCTGCAAAACATACATAAAACACTTACAAATCAGAACTGTCTCCTCCTTTTCATTCTGCTTTGTTCAGTTAACACAACAGGCTGAAGCAATGGGGAATGTGTTTCTGGACACAGATCTGTGATGTGCAAGAGTGAATGTTAAACACACAAAACCACATCAGCAATACTCTTTTATTTTCTTAATAAAATTCAGGGTGTTGAGTGCCAGAAAAGCAAAGAAGCAGAACAACAAAAGGAGCAAAACGCCTGACTGGTGGAGGGGAGCACCTGGGTCCTATCTTACATATCTTGCTGTTGAGTGGTGTGTGATACACATCACAAAGGATACCAGAATCCCCTCCAGAATGTACGTGAGCAGCACATTACACCTAGTGTGTATTTAACATGGACATGCATTCCCTGAGATTTCTCTGCCTAGAACCAGTTTGAATGCAAAGGGAAGAACCAGGGCCACCATATTAGAGAGGCAGGCTCTGGATGACACTTGTTTGATCTTAGCACTGTCCATAGTATTATCAATTGCAGTGGAAAATTCAGTGTATGCACTACCATTTCTCAGTGTTTGGCTATATCTGGTTGTTTCATTCTGGATGGTTAAAATGTCAGACTGGACATGTTCCCACTTGCCACTTGGTCCTCCATTTCTGCATTGAGAGGCGCACAGTAAAGAGGCAGGATCTATCTGGTACAAGCATAACACTAATTGGAACCTGGTACATGGTTTTGATACTTAAATCCCAAACCACTGAGATTCTCCTTAAGGGTTACTTTCCGGTTGGTTAAGTTACTCTATAATTGGTTGAAAACTCAGAGGAATCTTCATACCATTCCAATTTCAAGTCATCTCTTACTGCTTCACTGAAGTCCCGGAATCTGGCAAAACCTTTATTGATGAATACACTTGTACATTCCAGATCTCCTTTCACCAGGAAATTGCACAGTGACAGCTTAGGAGCATTCAGGACTTTGGTGAGCAGTCAGCAAGTCAGGGTGAATCCTAGAGAAGCCACAAATGACTATTTGATTCAGGAAGCCTCATGTAGCTCTGTAAGTCATAAGATACAAATGGCTAATAGCTTAAAAATGAGGTCAATCTTTGATTCATTAGCCAACAACTGAATCTGAGCACACAGATGCCCATTTTGAGGCATGCTGCTAGTTCAAGCTTAAAAAGGTGGGAGGAGTTTTACCTCACATTGTAAGTTTCTGTAGGCCTGTAATGGATCCTGGTTTTGATTCAGATTTTGTATGTTTTACCAATGTTCTCAGGTTTGTTTATGGGAAATGGCAGGACTGGTATAAAACATATACAAACACCTTGAGCTTTGGGGTGAAGGTGGAGCATAAGCTTCAATCCCATTGGGTCGGCCACTGGAGCTTCGTGAATTCACACCAGGATCTGACCATTTGGATTTTAATCCTGCATTGTTAAAGAGTCTGTGGAGATGAATGCAGTCACAGAAAAGCCTGCTTTCAGATATTAAAACCAGTACTGATGTGCTCTGAAACCAGGGATGAAAGGAGAGTCAGAATTTCCTCTTTTAATCTCCTAAGTACTGTTGGACTTGCACTTCCCCACATCAGAAATTGCCTCTGCCTGTAGTCCAAAAAGCCCTGACCCATGCCTGCCCCTGTTCATCCTCAGTGGATTCTTGAAACATCTAGTCCTGCTTCCTCCTCTTTCCCCTTCCCTCCATCCCCCATAGCCTTACTTAATAATTCACTTCATTTTCCAAAGTCCTTTCCCATCATGATGCCACCAGCTAACCTCAGGCAGTCTAGATGCTCCTTTAGTGATCTACCTTGACTGGAAATCCCAACACTAACTCTGCTGCATAAAACACAGGAGGTATTTTACAGCAGTGCTGCAGACAAAGAACGAGGCACCCAGGGAGAGCTAAAGGGGCACCACTGAGAGGTGGAGGGGGGAAAAGGGGGAGGTTGTAAATACTGTTTATTCACTTGGGCCTTTGGAGCATGAAGGAACTTGCTGACAGTGCAGGAAGCTTGGAAAGCAGCATGGTAAAGGCAGACAAACATATCAAACACACAAGAGTTTGGCTCCGGGCTGTCGGAATACCTGCAGAAATCACAGAACTGGCTATGGCTGCTGGCTCTGGCCCAGCCACCAAAACAAGCAAGAGGTCCTGGCCCACCACACTGTGTAGCAGAGCCAGCTCAGAACCCTTTTGTCACTGTCCTGACCATCCCAGGACCATGACTCTAGTCTTCTCAATACAAAGAAATCAGAAAAAACCACACAACCCTCACTACCAAAAATGTAAATTTGCTGTTCAGAACAGTGTTTCCATCAGACAAGGCTGTGACAAACTTCCTTACAGGACTCTGCTTGCAGACTTGCAATGGTTTTATAACACACTGAGAATCCCTTTTCTATTAATTATAAAATCTTTGTCTGTGAGCATGTGGAAGAACACAGCGGAAATGAATTTATGCATAACTTGAGCTCAACTCCTGTTGAACCAGTAAGAAATCCAGAGTAACTCTTCTGAAGAGGAAATGAATCCAAGTTACGCTGAACTATGTTATATTTTAAAATGTCCTTTTACCTGTAAGTGGGGAGAAATCAAAAAGAAAGCTATAACATAAAGGCAACAAAGGAGATGACTCTGAAATTGTGCTATTACTGACTTGGCTTTCATTAGGGACTGCCCAAGTTTAATGGGCTACCCCATAAAGAAAATAATAATAAAAATAATTTAAAAATCAATTAGCTTTTCCTCTCGTTATTGATTTTTGTAAAGCATGCCTCTGGAGAGCTTCCACTTCCAGTACCAGAGTTTAAAAAAAAAAAAGTAGGTAAGGAAGAGAAGCAACAGACAGTCTGGATGAGACATCAGACAGGGACTACTAATCCAGGGTTCTTTATTACTCACAAACTAACAAAAGCATCTCTTTATTTTGGAAAGAAAGTCTTTGCTGCATCAGAGGACACTTGTAAACAGAGGAGAGTGAGCCCAAACAGGATTGGAGCAGTGTGCAACAGAATGCAATTCTCTTGCTGGTTTTGCTGAGCTTATTCAAACTGACTGACTCAGAGAACCCAGTCCTGGTCTGATGTTCAGTTGCTGCATATTTCAGAGAGAACAGCAGCAGCCCTCAGACACAGCACCTCTGCTAGATTTTGTTTCACACCCTGCCAAAATGTCATAGCTTGAATCTGTTCAGTAGCTTGAGCCATTTCAAACTGGACTGAACAAAACCCTGGATAACAAACTGCATAGAGAAAACCTTCCCCTGTTCTTTCCCATATCTTTGCTTTTCTGCCTCACTCAGTTACATGAATAGAAACCAAAAACCACACAGTGCTGACAGACACAGGGTCTCTAGGCATTTCAGATGCTTCACAAGCAAGCTATGAAAACATGAACCCCCCGTCCTTCAGTTCTACCTACTTTCATAGTGTCTAAGATGGACTAAGTGGATTGTAACACAAATGTTTTGGAAAAACTACACGGACTTTGAGATATTTTATGGCAGCTTCAAACATCAGTGCAGTTAAATTCTATTCAAGTGCATAGGAAAGGTCTTTGGCAACATAATCTTGTACTGACCTGGAGCACGCAAAGTATCAGGAAAACAGCAACATGATGCAAATTACTAACCCATCAAAAAGCTGGAGAGATGGATTTTGCCTGGTAAAGAGCAGCTTTGATAGTTAATCCAACATAGGGAGCTACAAAACCTCATGGGTAATTTGGTTGAAGACAGTGACACTGGTAATTTAATTATACTGGTGGGTCACACTAAAACCAAAGTTACATGGAGATACAGATCACTCCAAGCCTGCCAAGAGAGCTGGCCCTGCAGAATTCCTTTGATATGAGGTACATCTCAGTGCTGCCCAAATCACTGATGACTCACAGGTTGTTCTGCAGGACACAGGAAATCTTAATACACTAATTTTATTGTGCAATCCTTTCTGATTGCTTCTTTCTATCCACCTGCAGGACTGCAAAATAACAACTTACAAGCCCCTGAGCTTCTTCACTGGCTGTCTCAGTGTCTACAGACATCTTCCCAAACTGCTGGGATACAATGGAGGTTTCCAGAACATGCCATTCTTTAACATTACAGTCCTGTCAAGCTGCCTCTAGAACCAGGCTGCACTGATTGTGAAATAATAACATCACTAAGGATTTTCTGTTTAGACACAATCACAGAATCCTTTAGGTTGGAAAATGCCTTTAAGATCACTGAGTCCAACCATTAACCTAACTGTGCCAAGCCCACTGCTGAACCAAACAGACTTCTGAGGCCATGGGAGGGAGCTGGCTTTGAATGGACTTAACCAGGAAGTGGAAGGAGTACCGGAGTCCCCATCCCTGGAGACATGTAAGAAAAGACTGAATGTGGCACTTACCATGGTTTGTGTTGTGGTGACGTTAGGTCATAGGCTGAGCTTGATGATCTGAGAGGGCTTTTCCAGCCTCAATAATTCTGTGATTCTGTGAGTAGACCCACTACCTACATTTAAATGCATATATAATCTAAGCGAATTGTAGAACCATGATTACTGTGTCCCCGAGCCCCGTATCTCCTCAATCTCACCGTCTTGTATGGGTTTATTAATTAACAGGATTAGGGCTGGCTATTTTGCTTTTCTTTTTGTTGCATTCTTTGGACACAGAGGATTCTTACAAAATTATTCAACTCTTAACAATAAATTATTTTTTTCAGCATGAACAGTCAGGTTGATGGTCCTTTCCAACCTAAATACTTCACTGATTCTACGATACATTAATCACCAATCCATCCTATGAGTAGTATCGCAGATGGGAAAAATTAGGTAAGAGCTCAACCAGTATCCTCAGGCTATCAACAAAACAGCTGCAATTATGCTTTTTTATTTCAGGCATTTGTGTCTCCCAGTTCTCTCAAACTCGATCAACCCTTTACACTGCCTCAGAACACTTCCAGCTGCAGCAAATACAAACTCAGTGGAGCAGACCTGACTCAGGGAAGACACACATAGAATGAATCTCCAGCAGGCATGTGAGTTATAGGGGAGAAATACTGAATATTGTTGTTTGCCTGAGATTGGCAGCCCTTGTCCAAGTGCATTGTGTTAGCAGACAGCACATATTGCAGGAAAATGTGATGCTAAACCTTATTCCCTGCTGACAACGGCCTGTATCCCACCCAGACAGTAAGATGTAAAATGGCTGCATAGAGAAAAAAGAGCCTAGAGGTATAAGGTGAATAATTTTCAGTGAACAGTGCAAAAAGAGCCAAGTGCTGATGTATGCAGACTGTGCTTGAAACAGTCTGGGAAAGCTACTCACTCACGGGAAACAAGGGATGGGAACGTTTAAATTCCAGGATGGACAATGCTCTGTTGTGAAATCTGTGGAGGGAGGATTTCTTATTATTATTTGCACATATGCTGAGATTCTGGGAAGAGCACATTTCATAAAACCATATTCAAAAGGACCACGCTAAAGTAATTGTTTCTCCCCTTTAATTTTTAAGTGGTTACAAAACAATGAGGCTCTCAGTTCTTTACACTTCACAGTGGAGAGTGTACAAAGAGCTGCTTAATCTCTTTCAGTTCAGCTCTTTTAGTCCCATGGGTATCCAGTTGCAAGGTATCTGTATCAGTCTCTGAATCCTCAGCTGATCCCCAAAGCAAATAGTACCCAACTGTAAGCTCTTGTTTGAACATGCTGTTTCAAGGCCGACCAGGTTTCGGCAGGAGCCTGTGAGGATTGCTGTGCCTAAATCCATTTGACACTGGCAGCAGAGAAGCATCACAAAATCCAGCAGTGCTCATGCTGATGACGAAATGCCCAGTAAGCGCTTGCATAACGCCAAGCTAATCTTAACGCTGATGCCTGTGATCTAGAAGGAAGTGAGTTACGCAGTTACAGCAGGCATGTCACCAAGAAGGCGCTGCCTGTTCCTGATTGGCTTTCCAAATAATAATTTAATTTGCTTCTAACTGGGACTAACTTGCCATTCAAGTATTCTGGGGTTTTATTCACTACAAACTGCAGTTTAGTAATCAGATGGTAAGATACAGATCTTTGCACAGGATCAGCTAGGAGATAATGGTGAAACCAGATGATACTAGGGATTCCAGTTAATTTTGTCCCATTATTGCCAGGCAGTCTCAAATGCAAAGAGGATAAAAGAAACATGAATAGAGTTAAGGTAATGAATTAACACCTGTATGCCAAAGTCATGTGTGAAAATTGCTAAACTAAAAAGCTAAATTTGGCTCAGTCACTTAGCAACAGCTGCATCTTAAGACATTTCAATTGCGCAGCTGTTAGCTGTCACCCTGGGCTGGAGCTCCCATAAGTTCCCAAAGGCAGCAGAAGGAAAGGTGTGTCTATGCTTTGCTTTCTCCTCTCCGAGATCCAATGTCTTAACAGAGATCCATTGATATCACTACTTGGCTCTGCTGTCAGGTAGAAGCCCCAGTACCAGTTCCTTCTGACAGCTGCTATGGGGAGCAGTTTCCCACACCAGAGGCAGAACAAGCAGCTGTGTCTTAACCTGCCACAGCAATGCTTACCAGAGTTTAGCCATCAATGCCCAAAATTAAGACAGAAGTAGAATTGCAAATAAGCAAGAGTCCAAAGAAATAAGGGCATGAAAACTTCTACTGGATTTTAGTCATAGTACAGTGAATGATTCAGGAATTACTAGGCCAAAAGAAGGAGCCTAAGAATTAGAGCATGTGTGAGGGAAAGGGGAGCTCTCTATACTTAGATATTCCTGTCAAAAAACAAACTACAAAAGTTACTGTCACAGGGAAAAACACCTGTGAACTGGGCTCATGTTTTCTTGTTCAAGTGATACAAAGAAATGGCTCTATAGGAGCTGCTGCATCTGAGTCCAAAAAAAGGCAATAAGGTTGGTGAAGGCTCTGGAGAACAAGCTTTATGAGGAGCAGCTGAGGGAGCTGGAGCTGATTAGTCGGGAGAAAAGGAGGCTGAGGGGACACCTTACTGCTGTCTGTAACTACCTGAAAGGAGGTTGTAGAGAGGTGGGTGCTGGTCTCTTCTCACAATTAACAAGTGACAGGACAGGAGGAAATGGCCTCAAGTTGCGCCACAGGAAGTTTAGGTTAGACATTAGGAGAAACTTCTTCATGGAAAGTGTTATCAGTCCTTGGAACAGGCTGCCCAGGGAGGGGGTTGAATCGCCATCCCTAGATGTGTTTAGAAATCATGTAGGTATGGAGCTCAGGGACATGGTTTAGCAGTGGGCTTGACAAGAGTTAGGTTATCGGTAGGACTTCATGATCTTAAAAGTCTTTTCCAACCTAAAGTATTCTATGATTCTGTGAGTTCAGATTTGAAAACTAAGCAGAGAAAGCACACACC
Source organism: Upupa epops (assembly GCA_013397515.1). Lineage (NCBI taxonomy): Eukaryota > Metazoa > Chordata > Aves > Bucerotiformes > Upupidae > Upupa > Upupa epops. The sequence goes on along the minus strand of VZRI01005126.1, from coordinate 123,542 downwards.
TTGCCTGGACAATACACCCATTAACATTCTGGTAAATAAACACACATGAAAATCAGACCTGAAACATGTTTTTTACAGACCATGATCAAGGCGTCCATTTAGTGTTTATTGGTAGCCCCAATGGCAAGGCCATGGCTTGTAGGTACCACTGTAACACTGAGTAATAATTTCCAACCTAACCAATTCTTGAGTAGTTTGCTAATCCCAAACTCACATCTCCAGCAGGACACAGGCACTTCCCAACCTCCCCCTGGTACTGAAGAGCACAGAAGTAATTTTGTCTTGATTTCCACTGGACACAGCACATCCTTGTGTACAAATGGAGGAAAACCATACCACATGGTAAATACATGACTGATCTCTTAATAAATCAGCATTGTAAATAAACCCAGGTAAAAACCAGACCTAATAAACTAAGTGGGCCTGATCCTTCTCTGCTCAGAATCATAGAATCACAGTCTGGTAGGCATTGGAAGGGACCTCTGGATATCTAGTCCAATCCAACTGCCAGAGCAGGATCACATAGAGGAGATTGCACAGGGACAAAACACACATTGCACCAGGTGTGTTTTGAGTATCTCCTCAAAAGGAGACTCCATGACCAATCTGGGCAGAGTGTGACAGGTCTCTGTTATCCTGTGCTCTGAGTGCTGTGACTCCAGTGGATGTTCCAGTGGATTCCCACTACAGAACAAGTCTCCTGTCTGGCCAGCCACTGAGACATTAAAGACTCTGCAGTTTTGTCTGCCAGAATGTGTTGGGCTACTGCTACAACCCACTTCTACTTTCAGACTCACCCTTTCCCTCTGACTGTCCCAGGCTATATACCAGTATATACTGTCCTGTTATATTCCAGTATGTAAATCAGATAGATAAACCCAGGACTGACAGAAAGATTTCTATTTAGGTCTGCTGTGCAAACCACTTCTCAAACAAGCTAATTTGGTCTTGATCTACTTAGAACCACAGAAGGATTTGGGTTGGAAGGGACCTTTCACACTTATCTAGTACAATCCCCCGGCAGTGAGCAGGGACATCTTCAACCAGAGCAGGTTGCTCATCACTGCAGCCAACCTGACCTGGAATGTTTACATGGATGGGGCTGCTACCATCTCTCCTAGGCAAGCGAGGCAAGCATTTCCCCACCCTCAGTGTAAAGCATTTCTCATTTCTTTCTAGTCTGAATCTCCTGCTTTCAGTTTAAACCATCAGCCCTTGTCCTTTTACAACAGCCTTTGCTAACAAGTCTGTCCCCAGCTTTATTATCAGCCCCTTTCAGTGCTGAAAGACTGCTCTAAGGTCTCCCTGGAGCCTTCTCTCCTCCAGGTGACCCCCAACTCTCTCAGCCTAGCTTCACAGCTGTTGTGGTTCCAGCTCTCTGCCAGTTCAGCATCATTTCTGTGGCCTCTTCTGGCCTCACTTCAACAGGTTCATGACTCTGTGACCCCAGAACTGGACCTAGCACTGCAAATGGGGTCTCATCAGAGCGGAGCAGAGGGACAAAATCCCCTCAACCTGCTGGTCACTTCATATAATATTAGCAAGAGTACGGTTTTAAGAGATATTACTGAGAGAGTGCCTTTGCATATGCCCAGGACTTATCACCAGACCATATTAAGTCTCTTCATTCCCTCACAGACAATTTCATACATCCAAATCACATGGGCCTCAGAAAGCATGCACAGTCTAGACTTATGCAGTTAGGACATCCAGATATCTGCTAGCTGTCAATCCAGATAGCAACCCCAGAATATGGTTTATCCTCTTTGCTGTCTACTTGCCTGTGTTTTGTGAGTCTTTCCTTTACACGCTGTTAGTTTGATATAGGTAACGTGGCACAAAGCACCCAGTTCAATGGGCTCACAGGACACAGTCATGAAAAATCCCAAATAAGTATGTAGGGAATTTAGAACTCAGCTGCTTATGTCACAGTTCTTCCCACAATCCTCACTTTCTGTTTTCTTTGTGTCAACACATTAATTACTTCACTGAAGTCCTGAAAGATCCCATTTTTCTTATTAAAAATCAGTTCTGTTACAAAATAAACACAGAATTCTGACGCTATTTTGGTTAACTCCTTTTACTTTTTACCTGCTCCCCACTTGCCTCTAAATTCCCCAGATTTGTTGTAAAGCCTCTGCTTCCATCAAGGCCAGATTAGTGGGTCTGAGAGGCTTTTACCGGCTAAGCTGCACTTTGCTGGTTGCACTGCAGAATGGCCAGTTTAAAACAAGCACTCTGGAGACCTCTGCTCCACAGAGAACTGGCGTTTCTTTAAGGTAATTTGCCTTTTTGCTTGCAGTGCAATCCCAAAGAAAGCAGTTTATGGCCATGAAGCCACCATTTCAAAGTGTTATTTACACTTTGATTGCAAAGAAACAGTTTTGCTAACTATGCCCACTGTTTTTGTTTGCTGTGGTGTCACCTTCTGTGACGGGGTGGGGGGCATCACACAGTATTAGACACATCTTCCCTCACACTTCTCCTTTATGTAACAAAGCAATCATTGAAAGTGTGATTGCTGGTACTTTCTGCAGATCAGAGCAGAAAGGGCGTTTGTCTGAGTGCATGAGATTAATTTTCTTTAAAAAAATTAATCCTGTGGTTCTTCCACATGCCTGCAAACTGAACCAAAGACAGGGGAATTTAGCTTGGACAGTAGTAAAAACTCCTCACTGAGAGGGTCATCAGGCACTGGAGCAGGCTGCCCAGGGAGGGTGGTGGCTGAACTGCCATTCCTGGGTGTATTTCAAAGTTGTGTTGATATGGAGCTTAGAGATATAGCTTAGCAGTGGGCTTGGTAGAGTTAGGTTAATGGTTGGACTGTATGATCTTAAAGGTCTTCTCCAACCAAAGTAATTCTATGATTCTGTGATAAATTCACCCATTTGTCATGGGTTTACCACATGTTAGACCAGAGTTGTTACAGGTATAGCTTTACAGGCATCCACACACTCAGACATGGTCAGTTTAGCCTGCTATTATCTTTTATTCTTTTAACTAAATATTGAATCTAGACTTCTAGGATGCAGTAGACACTTAAGTGGACACCACAACTTCTCTGTATTAAAAATACCAAATAAGTATAAAGAAGAATGGGAGGACAGATCTGCCAAAAAAATGACCTGATTGAAGAGCTGCACCCAAAGATCTGCGGCAGCCGGGGCATCCTCAGGGAGTGAGCTCCTTGTACAGACTTTCCAACCTGAGCAAACCCTGTTCTCCCAGCTCAGAGAGTCTGCAGGATGGAGAACAAGACAGCCAGCCTGTCCTTGAGCGCCTGCCTGAGGAGATGAGCGATGGTGACTCAAGCATTCTCAGGAATGAGGATTCTTGCCACTCTGCCAGCTATAAAACCAAGCAGCTTATACAATACTGTAAGAAATGCGTGGAAGCCAGGAAGTTTCATGGTCGCTACTGCATGTCCAAATCACTCTGGGACTTGTGGGAAGGAGCAGAGTGATGTCTCCAAAACCACAAGGATGTACAATGAACTCAAATGACAATCTCGTAGTATGTAATAGCACTCAGCTGGCAACATCCAGCTGGGGAGTTCTGAGAAGTACCAGTGAGGCTTAAGGATTTTAAAACGTTTTATATTACAAAAGATTAGTAACCATCTTTATCATGACAGAATTTGGAGTCCTAAAGCGGTAACAAAGGACAGTACAAACTGTACCAAGATAACACATCTGCTGCTCTGAAAAGAGCAGTTCAAATAGACAAGTCAGGGACTACACACTGTTGTTCCCAAAACAAAGTCAATACATCTCAGGGTTTTTTCAAATCTACATTCCATGTTGTGACTGCAAAGCCTTAAAATATGTTCCTGCAGCTTCTAGATTCTACCTCTGTACGAGCAAGACACAACAGTAATTAAATGTAATTAATTTGGGCATTGGAACCGGCTGCCCAGGGAGGTGACTAAATTGCTGTCCCTGGATGAGTGTAAAAGTTGTGTAGATATAGCTCATGGTTTAGCAGTGGGCTTGGTATTATCACGTTAATGGTTGGAATTTATGATCTTGAAAGTCTTTTCCAACCAGAACAATTCTATGAAACTGAAGACAGAAAAGATTAGTTTATTCTATAGCTTTCTATGATATTCACCATAACAGATCCACATGTTTTTCTTATTGCTATAATAATATCCTAGAAGGGGTAGAAGCAATCTTTCCTGTCTTGTAGGGAACAGCTCTTGCAAAGTCCCAGTTTCTCGGGCCCCAGACATCCTGTCATTCCTGTTTTGTTTGCTCAATGTATCTATCCCCACACACACCAAACTGTTTAGGTAAATCTGTTTCTATTCCCCTTTAGTCAATCCAACACCTTCTTAAGGCCAGTCCTAGTTTTCTGTTGATGTGCCCTCTCCCTCACACCAGCAGCTTCTCATCCAGTCCTTGTCATTCTCCTGCCCACTGTTTCGTTTGGCTGTGGAAGTTCAGCACATCTCCCTAGAACATGAGAAGTGAGAGATTTTTTTTCAAAGGCTTCTGACTTGGCCAAATTTAGGTCAGCTTTTCATAGGCACAAGAAGCAGGAGCCTGACACATAGTCTATCTGATTGCCAAACAGAAAAAAAACCCCACAACAGCATCTGAGCTTCTAAGATGTTTTAAAACTGAAAACCAACCTATTCTTCTCTTTTCATCCTGGGAAATGACTGAACAGCTCTGGCTGAAATTCCAGAGGGAAGCAAGGGTTAGTCAAACCCAAGACAGACACTTGGCTAGAAAACATTAGACTGAATTGAAATGAAATTGGTAGCCCTGAAGGCTCCATTATAACTGGTTAAAGAAAAATATTTATTTTTGTTGCAAATTATACTCTTTCATGGCTTCCAAATGAATGATGATAACTCTGGTGAGATAGCCAGTCATCAGTTCATTAGTTTCATCTCATACTGTGAACAGCAAGAAATGGAATTAGGATTTCACGTGCACTTGCTGAATCCCTTACCCAAAGGGATCTGTGCAGCTAAATACTATTTTGAATATGTTTTAAATATGTTTTGAATGCACCGCATCCTTTAGAACACAAAGGCTACCTTTCCTTTTCTTGTCTACGCTCTTTTCAGCAGAACCACTATTACCACATCCTTGGTTCACTATAACTGTGTCTTGGAATCTCAAGCATGTGTTACTCTTGTTATTGGTGGTTTACCAGTTTTTGAGACTGTGGAGTTGGACTGGAGCAAGCACTTCTGCAAGTGCTGACAGAGTCCTACACAACCAATTTCTTTCAAGCCGTAGCTCATTAAAATAAAGCTCTAGGTCTGATTTTTTTAAGGTCTATTTTCTTACGAAAGAAAGCACACATCTTTCTCCCTTTGCTGACCTCAAGTTTCAGTTTTGCTCTAATGAGCATGTCAGTTCTCCCGTATCCTAACTGGGTCTGCTTTTATTTCTCCTATACTGCACATTATGCATACACCTTTCAATTTTTTTCTTGTGTCAGTGCTGTCTTTTACATTGCACAGGTCATCTTTCTGCAGAGCATTAGCCTGCATCTGCTGGCAACTGCATCCAGATGTTTTACTTCCACTCTTTCTGCAAAAGTCCTCTCTTCTGTCCACATTTTTTTCCATCATGTCCAAGTGATTCACACCAACTTCACCTGATTTTATTACTCTAGTCCTCAAGGTTATGCAGCACTTCCTTGTACAATGTTCCAGACTTTGAGTTGATGTTGTCTTTAATGTTATGTCATCAGTAAATTTAATTAACAGATCATGTCTCACCTGAAAATTAGACCTGAAAATACTGGTCATTTACTGTTTTCACCTGCTTTGTTATTATGGTATTACCATTCTCTGGCTTGGTTAAAAACACTTGACAAGCTTATAGCTACCTAGATCTCATAATTTAACATGTTTATCTAAGCAACATCCAAGATTTCCTATCAGCTTTCATACTGTCATTGTTCAGAGTGACTTGGCTAGTAGGCAGACTGGGATATTGTGATGGCACTTTAGTTCAATTCCTCAGTGATATTCCTTCTGAAATGAAACAATCTCATTTGTTTGCTTCAGCAGAGTTAGCCACTGAGAAGAAAGGCATCTGTTCATATTTCTCAGAACTGCTTTTTCCCAAGATTTCTGAAAAACTCATTTCAGTCACATACTGAATTGTTTTCTGAAATCCTGAGGGCTAGAAATTGGAGAAGGTGAGAGAAAATGGGTGTTTATAACAAAAGCTTCAATTCTGGGAACAAGTGGCATCACAGAAAATCAGTAGTTGCCTGTTATGTGCTGGCTGAATCTGACCCCAACCACTCTTTTTTAAAGGTGATAGGGAAGGTCAGGCTTCAGAGACTTTAATGTGGCACCTCTCAAGAGGCTAAAAGCCAGGGAGAAGGAGAATAATTGAGAAGTGGCAGGCATGACACAGAAGTTGTTTCAAAGATCTGGTGTCTCAGTGTTGCCCTTAAGTCACCTCTTATTATCTGCCATGAAGTACGGTGCCCAAACATCTTATTGAGGAAAGAAAGACCCTTGATACTCAGTCCCCTCCTCTCACCCTCATGAAAACTTTAAAAGCTCCAGTTGACTCAGCTTGGATCTGGCATGCCCACAGCAAATAGGAAAGCCACTGCTCAGTTTTTAAGACTGAAGAATGCCCAAGCAATGGCTGATGAAGGTAAAACCTAACGAAACCAATCGTACTCAGCCATCTAAGCACAGACTGTGCCCCCTCTGTACATAAACTGAGTTATACTTTCTGATCTCAGTTCTGAGATTGCCAATAAGTTGGAGTAGCTGGAGGGAGCACCTGGAGTGGGAGGATCTATGCTTTGACCTTGTGTTCATAGTACCAACTTGGGAGTCAAGATACCCAGCTGTGACTTAGTCCTTCTTGTAGTCTGCAGCTCTCCTGTCATCTCAGGCAAGGTATTCAGTTCTCTGTTGATTTACTAGCTGGTAAAATTAGTGCATTTACCTATATCCCAGTGCTGTGAAACGTACTTCTAATGCTATGTAGTATTCTGAGATCATTGTTACTGCTAATTGTATTACATTTGGGTTCAGGACCCCATCTGAGAACTGATCCATGGCAATCCATAAATTCAAGTGTTTGCACTGCTAGTTGACAAGTAGAAGGATGTAACAAAGCAGCAGGAACCAAACCAAGACCACAACAGTATTGATTATGCAAAAAGGATAAGAGTGAACCTCTCTTGATGAACATTCCAACAGTTTGCTACCAGATTACCTCATTTCTCACAACTAAATTATAAATACAGTACAGAAGTGGTCTACTCAACATCTCCTCCTACAAAAATCAAAATATAGAATATGAACAAACAAAAGATGTGGCAATCCCCCTAGAAAAAGTACTGAGTGAGATGGGAAATCTCACTATACTTTCATAGCAATTATGTGACTGGAATGATCAACAGGAATGAGATGTCTCCTAGTGCTAAAAGCAACAACTTCACTAACATAAACTGCTGCCACAGGGAGCCACTTACTCAATTTGATCTTCCTGTTTAGCATTGAAGTTTTCCTTTGCTTCAGCTTCATTGCAGCAGAAGCAGTCAATGAGCAAATGCACCTTATCAGCAGGGACTCAGGCAAAGATAAACTTGTAAAATGCTGTCTCTAAAGGAAATTAGAAAAGGACATGGGCATTGTACAGCTTAGAGGGAACGTGTAAGTATCAAACCAGACATAAATCGGTCATGTTCCTTTTGTACAGTTTTACCTTTGGTAGACAACACCAGAGCCAACTAAAAGTCATGATCACTCCCTTTATATCTCTTTCGTCTCTCACCTGTGGTCAAGCTTGTTGTTGCAGCTGTCTGATTTAGATCCTTCTAAGGATTATCTCCTTTTTTTCCTCAGAAAACCTTTCATCGTCTGTTCATAAAGAAGATACCCTGTTTGCTTTCCAAACTACTGGCACTGTGCTTTTGAGACTTATAAGCAAGACATGAGTCACTAGCACTAACAACTGAGAGAAGAAAAACAAAAGAACTCCTTGCCCACAAAGATGTTTCTGGGACACTTTCTGCCACACATTTTTTGATAAATGCTTCAATACTTGTCAAGGGAACATGTCTGATAGCAGGTACAGGAAGGCACATGGCAGCTGTATGCTAGCATCAGTAAAATGATTTATACTCAAATATACAGTTTACCTATAATTAAACTTGAATTCAAGAACTGCTTTGCCTGGGCCTTTTTGTTAGAAAGACCGAAAGGCGACACTGCCAAGGGGTCAAGGCCAACTCTATGAGCTTCAACAAGGATAAATGCTGGATGCTACTCTTGGGTCACAACAACCTAGTACAACACTACAGGCTTGAGCAAGAGTGGCTGGAAGAGACCTGGAAGTGTTGATTAATCATCAGCTAAAGAAGAGCCAGCAGCATTCTCAGGCATCCTGACTTCTGTAAGAAACAGTGCAGCCCACAGAATTAGGGAGGTGATCATCCCCTTGTACTCAGCGTCGGTGAGGCCACTTCTGGAGTACCACGTTCAGTTTGGGGCACCTCAATATAAGAAAGTTATTGAGGAGCTGGAGTGGGTCCAAAGAAGGGAAACAAAGCTGGTGAGGGTTCTAGAGATAAGCCTGTTGAGGAGCAGCTGAGAGTGCTGGGGCTGTTTAGTCTGGAGAAAAGGAGGCTGAGGGGAGACCTTACTGCTGCCTAGAACTACCTGGAAGGAAGTTGTAGAAAGGTGAGTGCTGGTCTCTTCTCACAAGTAACAAGTGACAGGACAGGAGGAAATGGCCTCAAGTTGCACCATGGGAAGTTTAGGTTAGACATGAGGAGAAACTTGTTCATTGAAAGGGTCATCAGGTACTGGAACAGGCTGTCTAGGGAGGGGGTTGAATCACCATCCCTGGTTGAGTTTAAGAAGGGACATGCCTTGGCTTGGTAGAGTTAGGTTAATGTTGGACTTCATGATCTTCAAGATCTTTTCCAATCAGAATGCTTTTACATTCCATATGAGCACAAGCCCTTGTGCTCACTTGGTACAGTGATACCACTCACAATCTAGATCCATGAAAGACAAAGTCAAAAATGGGTATGAATCAGGATGGAAAGGTTTCACAGAGCTTGTTTAGTGAAAAGCAAGGCAGCTGCTGAAACGCTGTTGCACTCCAAGTCTGTAATTCAGCAGAGCAAAACACAAATGGATGTTAAATATATTTCAGAGCTTCATGACACAATACTGTCCCTCCTAACTTTCCCTCATTTGTACAAACTGGCTAATTTGAGTGGCACTTTATTTGTTGGTTTTGTTCCCTGGCCCCACGCAGAACCACAGATTGGTAATTATTGGTGACAGTAACTGGAATTAGGCCCTTTGTTTTGCTTCACACATTCAGCATGACATTATGTTTTGCTCTTAGGTGATTATTTTTCTCAGAAACCCTCACAGGTAAAAAGATAACACAGCAATGATTATTTTTGTTGATCTACAACATAACAAGCAGAAGCAGAGAACTCAAGTTTGTTGATTTGGAGACTGCTCTAAATACCAGCCGTTTCACCTCGGGGCCTTCTACTGGTTTTTTCAGCATTTACAATTCCCAGAAATGTGGTTCTAAGTATCTTAAACAATTAAGTAAGGGATGGTTATAGGCAACTAAAGAAGCTGCACATGGATCTTCTTCAGGACATCCTTAGACTTCCATCAGGAATGAATTATTTTTTATTATAAAAATATTATTTCAAATGATGGTGCCCTTGCTGTTGTAGCAGGTGTCTCAGGAAAAAATGGAAAAGGGGGTGCCCACAGCACTGCAGAATTACTACAAAGTAGTATCATTACAAAATGGACTTCTGAGGCCATGCGAGTAGACACGCTCCTACTTTTAAATGCATTTATAGCCTAGGAGAGATGCAGAACAGTGATTGCAGGAGCACAATGATCCTACAGGAAAGCTATAGCAGGACTCATTATGAGGGCATCTAGTGATAAGGGGAAATGGTTTCAAACTAAAAGAGGGTAGATTTAGATTGGATCTTAGGAAGAAATTCCTCTCTATGAGGGTGGTGAGGCAGTGGAACAGGTTGTCCAGAGAGGTTGTGGATGCTTCATTCCTGGAAGTGTTCAGGGACAGGCTGGATGGGAGTCTGGGCAATTCAGTCTAGTGAGAAGTTTCCCTGCCCATGGCAGGAGGGTTGGAACTAGATGATCTCTGAGGTCCCTTCCAGCACAAATCACTTTACAATTACATGATTCTTAAAGAAAGCACTCGGGCTTTAGGAGGTGCAGCACCAGTGAGGAGACGTGGCCCTAAAGGCCTGTCTCATTCTTGCAGAACCTGGAATTTGGAGAAGTATTTTGAAAGTTGGATGCAGTGGACATCTTGAGACAAAGACTATGCCTTTTTATAGAAAGCAGTTTGATTCTGGAACATGCTACCAACAGATGGAAAGCAACATGACATGATCAAAAGCTGAAGGACTGCACACTGTGCAATTTTTGTTAGCAAGCATCATTTTTCTATCATGAAAAAGGCTATAGCAACAAACAGCAACATTTAAGAAGGGCAAAGCTATGGATGATTTTGTATTATGCAACTCAAACCCACCCAGAAATGGGCTTAAAAGTCCAAAAGCCTTTAAAACACGTGAAGCCTTTTTCTCCTGGCTTTACTTTTTTGTTATGTTCCCACAGCAAAATGTGCAGGTCTGTATGATATTGAAAGGCATTATGAAAGACATACTATGGAATACTGTTTTCTTTATATTCATTTGTATGTTGTAATAATGGTTTTGTTTGGGTTGAAAGGGATCTTGAAGATCACCTTTTTTTCAACACCGTGCCTTGAGCAGGGACTCCTTCCACTAGAGGTTCCTCAAAGTTCCATCTAACCTGGCAATAAACACATTCAGTGATGGGGCTTCTACCACCTCTCTGGGCAACCTGGACCATAGTATCAGTACATTCACTGTAACAAAAAATCTTCTATCTACTCCGATTCTCCCTCTTTCACTTTAAAAACATCACACCTCATGCTATCATCACAGGCGCTTGTAAAAAGTCCTTTTCCATCCTATAGGCTGCTGTAAGGTCTCCCCAAAGCCTTCCTTCTCCAGGCTGAACAACCCCAACACTTTCTTGTTGCATCAAAGATTATGAACACTGGGTGGTTTAGAGATTTCCTTTCTCCATGATTCACCTCAGCAAATAACAATGTTTTCTGCATTTTTAGGAAGAAGAAGTGCTTCTAGGAGCACAATAAGAAAACAAAACATCAGTGGCAGAACTCATTCCTGGTGCTGGGTGTCCAGCCATAACTGAATAGCAAATAAACCTTCAGGCCCTTTGGCAGGTGGCAGTGACCTTTGATAGAAGAGCAGAGGAACAGATGGGGGTAACTCCCCTTCAGTCACCCAAATCCAGCAGGGTTTGCAAATCCTGGTTTTCCATTGAGTGGCTAGGCCTAGTTACTGTGATGATACCCACCACACTAACTAAACAAGTCTGGGACCAATCTCTGCCCCAGAGGCCATGCAATGTCCATTCTATTATAGCCTCCAAAAGACAGTGAAAGCACAAGCTCTGCCAGTTGGGGATCATAGAACCATAGTCATTAATGTTGGAAGAGATCTTCAAGATCCAACCATCAACACAAGGCCACCCTGCCCACTAAATCATGTTCCCTAGTGCCACATCTACACATTTTTTGGACACCTCCAGGGATGGCGATTCCACCACCTCCTTGAGCAGCCTATTCCAGTATCGGACCATTCTTTCACTGAAGAAGTTTTCCTGATGTCCAGTCTAAACCTCCCCAGGCACAACTTGTGCTGTGTCCTCTTGGTCTACTGCTAATGAATTGTGAGAAGAGCTGACCCCCACCTTTCTACAACCTCCTTTCAGGTAGTTGTAAAGGGCAATAAGGCCTCCCCTCCAGCCTCTCTCAGCCACTCCTCATAAGACCTGTCCTCCAGGCTCTTCACTAGCTTTGTTGCCCTTCTTTGGATCTGCTCCAGCACCTCAACATCCTTCTTGCATTGAGGTGCCTAAAGTCAAATGCAGTATTCAAGGTGAGCCCTCACGAGTGC
>VZRI01005126.1:26436-110717 GCA_013397515.1 Upupa epops | reverse complement strand
AGGTGGCAGAACAGGTCAGTAACTGCTTCCTCTTGGATACTGGGCTGTGTATCCTGCTCTTGCCTTCTGGCTCAAGAGGCTGAATACCCTGAGAATAACTTAACTGGTCACTGAAGACTGAGGCCAAGAAGGCATGAAGTACCTCAGCTTTGTCCTCATCCTTGGTGATACTGTTCCACTCAGAATCCAGTAAGGGGTGAGGTACTTCCTGACTCCTTTTTTGTTGTTGATGTATTTGTAAAAAACATTTCTTGCTGTCCCTCACTACAGTGGCCAGAATGAGCTCTAACTGGACTTTTGGGTTTCTGATTTCTTCTCTGCAGCCTCAGTTAGATCCTTGTACTCTTCCTGAGTACCTGTCTTTTCTTACAGAGATGATAAGCTTTACTTTTTATGGCAGAATGTATCCCCTGAAGTGTACCCTGCAGTATTTTGGGAAACTGCTCAATAACCCAGGCTAAAACCTTAGAAAGATTAATGAGAAACAGTAGAAACAACCTAGATTCAGTGCTCAGAACATGCTGCTGCTCTTTCATTTGTCTAATCTAACTCCTCCCTGCAGCGCGCAGAGACATTTCCAACTACAGCAGATTGCTCAGAGGCCTGTCCAACTTGACCTGGAATGGTTCCAGTGATCCCTAATCCTTGTGAGTCCTTTTCCGTTTAGGTTATTGTAGGATTGATTCACTTTGCTACCCAGTAGCAGCATGTGCTTCTAACAAGGAGCACACACAGCTGGCACTTCACCCCTCATTCTCAGTTGTCACCATTCCACGAGTCACCTCATCCCTCCATTCCCAACTTTCCCTTTACTGTCACTAACACCACCTGAAAGGACTTCACAAGAACTGAACTTCTGGTCCATGGTTCACCAGGAAAGCATCAACTACATATGAACCCGCAGCATTCTCAGGTGGCTAAGACCAACAGCATCCTGACTTCTGTAAGAAACAGCATAGCCAGCAGGAGTAGGAAAGTGATCATCCCCTTGTACTCAGCACTGGTGAGACCATACCCTGAGTACCATGTTCAGTTTTGGGCACCTCAGTGTCAGACATTGAGGTGCTGGAACAGGTCCAAAGAAGGGCAACAATGTTGGTGAAAGGTGTGGAGAACAATCCTGATGAGGAGCAGCTGAGGGAGCTGGGGCTGTTTAGTGTGGAGAAAAAGAGGCTAAGGGGAGACCTTGCTGCTACCTGAAAGGAGGTTGTAGAGAGGTGGGTGCCTGTCTCTTCTCACAATTAACAAGTGACCGNTCACAATTAACAAGTGACAGGACAGGAGGAAATGGCCTCAAGTTGCACCACGGGAAGTTTAGGTTAGACATTAGGAAAAACTTGTTCATTGAAAGGGCCATCAGGTTGGAATAGGCTGTCCAAGGAAGTGACTGAATCATCATCTCTGCACAAGTTCCTAAGTTTGTAGATCTGGAGCTCAGGGACATGGTTCAGTGGTGGGCTTGGTAGAGTTGGGTTAATGGTTGGACTCAATGATTTTAAAGGTCTTTTCCAACCTTAATGATTACATGATTTTATAATCAACATTAGGGGGTTATTTTTCTGTTATTCAGTGAACAAACAAGAGGGGAGGTCCTTGCTAAGACTTTCCCCTGAGCAGAACTGAAGTGATAGTGCAATCTGTTCACTGAGACATTTATAACATTCTGGAATCCTGTCAGAGTCGTGTGTACAGGCTATGGCATAAACCTCCACAGCCGTTTGCTGAGAAAAGCTGTGCTGAAGCTGCACTGGGACTTGCCAAAGCCTGTGCTTAGCTGTCTGGAGATACTATGACTACTTTTAGCTTCTGTATCTAATAAATTTTCAATTTTAGTTCTCAGTGGAAAGCTACTGATCTGGGAGAAGTCCAACTAAACCACAAGAGAGAAAAATCAGGGTCATGAATTACCCTATGTAGAGTTGAACTGAACTACAGGAACAACTCCTCTGCAAGTGTTCATTAACATTAAAGCAGTAGGAAGTATTTGCTGGCATCTTTCATCATGATAATGCTCAATTTCACCCAGGCAAAAATCATCCCAGAGTTCCTGGTATGGTGATACCCTCTGAATTACTCAGCCTCCCAGAGGAAATGGAAGTAGCTCAGGGAATTGTAGGCAGGAAGGGTGCTGTAATCACACACAGAGCTAAGATCAGGTAACAGCACAATTGCTATGGCAAAATCAGGACATAAAAGGGCTTGGACAGAGAAGGAAAGTGTAATACATACGAATAGAGAAGAAAATACAAGCACTGATACACATGGAAGGGAAAATGGCAGGGAAGTATGTGGAGGGACTCTGAAATGAGAAGAAGTGTGGAGTGTCAGAGAAAAGGGAAATTTTGTGCTGATACAGAGCAGACAGAAGGAATCTCCTAGTCAGAGGAGAGAGAGCAGACACAAGGACAGCCTGGGACCAGACAAAGGGCTGGCAGTGCAGAAGGAACAGATGAGCCCAACTCATTCAGTTTCAAGAAACCATACGTGGTAACACGCATTTTAAAACACATTCCAGGCTTGAACATGCGTTTTTACAATTTGAAGACTTCAAGGCTTGCAGCTGTATGTAGAAGACCTGTATTCCTACCTGTGGCACAGTAGAGTAAAACTACTGTAGGAACGCCCGGAAGCAGTTGTTTGGAGTGACACTACCCTCTGGTGGACAAACCACTCAGTTCTATGGTCACCCAAAAGGTAAGCTATTTGCTGGTCACACAGAAAACTTGTTTGACCCTTTATTCACGTCATTGGCAAAACTATATTTTAAAAAGTAAATAAATCAATCCACCTCATTCCCCACACCAGTCATCTACCTTGAGACCATAGTGTTAAATGGGATATCCTACTTACTAGGTCTAACATGTTTTAAGCTGACATCTTCATGACTGGTTGTAAGCAAAAGTGATTGTGTGAGGCTCTGAAACAGCCCAACAGTAATTTTTGTGTTCTCTGGAAAGCTGCAGAAACGACACGTGGCTGTGCTTAGCGGTGCAGGTAAAGGAAGTAATGCAGTACTAAATTCCCAAATTACTCCCAAGTGAAGCTCTTCCTGTCAATTTTCTGCTTTATCTCTCTAGAAAATAACATCTTCAAAGCCAACCTTCACTTCTGAGTGACCTAGGCCAACAGCCTCATCTCTAGATGGCACTTTAATTCACGTATTTAATAAACAACTACAACAGTGCTTGTAGGAAAGACAAACATAAGGTCGTTTTTCCAAGTTGGTGCTGGCCACATCCATAGTTGTGTGCATTCTCACCAGTGAATTCAAAACAGACTGTATAAAGCTGTGCTTGCAGGAAAAAAACACACCAGAAGAGCTTCTATAAATATGTTCAAAGCCAGCTTTCTTATTCTGCTCCTGACTTCTAACAGATTGTTCCTTAATCTGATACAAAATCTGAAATACATAAAGGATATAACTCATTATTTCATTATGGTGCTTCAGGACTTGTGTTATGACACAACGCAGCCACATCTCCTGCTTTCCCTCACATTTCTTGACATCACGGAAAGAAAAAAAGGACAAATACTTAAGCACTCTGACATTTTCCCCTCTCCTCCCCTCCCCTCTCCTCTCTTTACATTATCCTTGTTCAACAGCTGTGTGTTTTTGCCTCTGTTAAAAACATCCCTATTTCTCACAGACAAACGACCCTTCTGGAAGATAAGCCTTACAAATACTCTCATGTCTCCAGACTTCTTGAGATTACATGCCTTGGTGATCATATATGTTTGGAAATCACATCACTCCCTCCTAGAGAAGCAGTTCCATGTTTTCCAGTTTTGATCTTTATCATAGAATAATAGTATGGTAATGCTGGAAGGGCCCTCCAGAGACCATCTAGTCCAATCTCCTTGATAGATCACGATCACCTAGAGAAGACTGCATAGGAACAGGTCCAGGCAGAGTTTGTATGTCTTCGGAGGTGAAGACTCCACAAAACCTCTCTGGGCAGCCTGTTCCAGTGCTCTGTTATGCTCACAGTGAAAAATGTTTTTCCTTATGTTTAGATGGAAGCTCCTCTGTTCCAATTTGGGCCCATTTCCCCTTGTCCTATTGCTGAGCATCACCAGAAAGAGCCTGGTCCCATTCCGGTGACTCCCACCCTTTAGAAATTTCTGAGCATTTATGAAATCTACCTGGTTTTGAACACAAGTAGAATCATTATCCCCTCAGTCTCCTCCTCTCTAGGCCAAACAGCCCCAGCTCTCGCAGCCTTTCTTCATATGGAAGATTCTATGTTGACCTTCAACTAAAATTAAAGGTTTGCTTTAATTTTATGTCTAAATATATTTGCCTCCTGGCAAGAAATGCAGCGTCCAGACTTTCACTTTCCTTCCTGCGAGTCTGACAAACTGCTCATCTCTGATGCCACCGTCTGGTGAAAACATTGAATCTGAGAAATACTCAGCATTTTGTCTGCTCTTACAGGTGCTTTTCACTGCAGCACAGTGGTAACCGCTGCCAGGAGCACTGGAGTTTTACGTTTCATATAGCCAGGATTGTGGCACTCTGGAAAATGCACTACCAGGCACTGATGGAGAGGGACAGAAAGCACTGTGAAACACAGAAAGTTTCACATTAAAGAACACATGGCACAACCACACGTGTTCGTATTATTTGTTCCTGCCAGGAAAACATCTGTGATGAGAGGTACAACCTTTTTCAGGAGACCAAAACCACGCTGCAGGTAGAGGTTGAAGGAAAACTGAGCCCCAGCCTAGCAGGAGAGAAAATTCATACCAATTAGCTGGCAGTGGACTAATTCTTCTCAGTTACTAGAAACAAAAATTTACCCTAAAGGAGGCCAAGCCTATTTTTCAAGGCTCTACTGAAGCTATTTGGGGTCTGCTATGAAAGCCAGACACAGGCACTGCCTATTTTTAGTGTTCCTTCCTCTGGGCAGGTCCAGGAATCACCACCTGCCTCCTTCTGCCACTCTGCCAAATGCCCTTCTTCCAGCCAGTGAGTGGCAGGAAGAGACTGAATTCACCCTGTGTCCTGTGCTGTGAGACTCTCAAGAATGAGAAAGACCACTTTAAAAAGGCTTAAGGAATCATAGAAAGGTTTGGAGGGGACTTTTCTAATTTATCTAGTGCAATCCCCCTGCAGTGAGCCGGGACATCTTCAACCAGAGCAGGTTGCTCAGAGGCCCAGCCAACCTGACCTGGAACATTTCCAGGGATAGGGCTACCACCACCTCCCTGGGTAACCTGGTCACCACCCTCATAGTAAAGAATTTTTTCTTTCTCTCAAGTCAGAATCTTCCTCTTTTAGTCTAAACCCATCACCCCTTGTCCTGTCACAGCAGCCCAGGCTAAACCGCCTGTCACCAGGCTTCTTGTTGGCCCTTTTAAGCACTGAAAGGCTGCTCCAAGGTCACCCCAGAGCCGTCTCTTCTCCAAGCTGAACAAGCCCAAGTGTCTCTCGGCCTGTTCTCACAACAGAGGGGCTCCAGTCCCCTCACCTAAGCACCAAAGCCCGGGAACCGCTCCGGGGACGCGCACACGTTCCCCCACCCTCCACCCCCGCTCGCCGCCGGAGTTGCAGGCGGCCGCACGCATGCGCGTTCCCGCAGCGCCTGGCTCAGGGTGCGGGGGTTCCGGAGGGTGGACCCAGAGCCCTTCGGACCCGCCGCTATGGCAGTGTCCGAGCTAGGTCCGTCGCTGCTCCTCATGTCCGGGATCGCGCTGGCCGTGGGTCTAGGCCGGGGTTGGACCCGGCGGCGGCTGCGCTCCCGCCCGCGGCTCCGCTCGTTCCTGCTGGAGAGCCTGGGCACCTTCCAGGTGTGCGCCTGCACCAGCGAGCTCTGCCTGCTCGGGGCCGTCGAGCCGCAGCCGCACACCGCCCTCAGCCTCACCTACGGCTTCACAGTGCTGCACGGGCTCAGCCTGGCCGGCAGCACCTGCAACCCCTGCGGCTCCCTGCGGGCCCTCAGGACCGGTGGGACAGTGGCGGGGGCCGTGGGCATCATCGCGCAGTTCGTGGCCGCGGGGCTGGCCAGGTTCTTCATGCGGTTGGTCTGGAGCCTGGGGATGGCCGAAGCGCATCTCGGAGCCCTCTCGCAGGGCTGCGGCCGCCCCATTCAGACCACGGAGGTGCAGGCGTTCTGCATTGAGCTGCTCTTCTCCGTCGTCTTCCAGCTGACCGTGCTGCGTGTGGAAACCGTCAACCCCAAGTACAGGGTCCATCTCGTAGCTCTTCTCATCACCATGCTCGCCTATGCAGGTCAGTCCTTCGTTCTTTACTCTCCTCCCAACAAGCCTTATGAGGAGCGGCTTGAGGGAGCTGGAGCTGCTTAGTCTGGAGTAAAGGAGGCTGAAAGGAGGTTGTACAGAGGTGGGTGTGGGTCTCTTCTCACAAGTACAAGTGACAGGACAAGAGGAAATGGCCTCAAGTTATGCCAGGAGAAGTTCAGGTTAGACATTAGGCAAAACTTCTTCATTGAAAGGGTCATCAGGCACTGTAACAGGCTGGCCAGCAAGGTGATTAATTGCACTATCACTTCAGTTCTGCTCAGGGGAAAGACTTAGCAAGGACCTCCCCTCTTGTTTGTTCATTAGGATAAAAGACAAATAATCACAGAATCATCTAATCATTTAGGTTGGAAAAGACCTTTAAGATCATCAAGCCAAACCATATCTATCGTGTAGATATGGAGCTTAGGATCATGATTTAGCGATGGGCTTGGTGCAGCCCACCAGGTTAATGGTTGGATTGGATGATCTTAAAGGTCGTTTCCAACTTCAATGATTTTATGGTTCTAAGTAAGAGAATGTGTGGTGTTTTTTCTTAAAAGTGTTAAGATGCAAAAAACTATTATACTACAAAAAGTGCATCAAGACAAGTCTTATGAATCATAGAATCACAGAATGGTTGGGTTGGAAGGGACCTCCTGAGATCTCCCTGCTAGATCAGGATCACCTAGAACAGATCACGTAAGAACACATTCATGCAGGTTTTGAATGTCTCTAGAGGACGAGATTGCACAACTTCTCTTGGTAGCCTGTTCCAATGTCCTGTAACCTCAACATGAACATTTTTTCCTTATGTTCAGATTGAATTTCCTATGGTACCGTTTATGCCCATTGTCCCTTGTCCTGTCTCTGGGCACTACTAAGAGCCTGCTCCCATCATCCTAGTGATATTGGCACTTTAGATATTTCTAAGCATTTATGAGATCTCCCCTCAATCTCTTCCTCTCCAGGCTAAACAGCCTTTGTATGAAAGATGCTCCAGTGGCTCTACGCTGGATTCTCCCCAGTAGTTCTCTGTCCATCTTGAACTGGGGAGCCCATGCACTGAGTTTGCTTGGAGCTCATATCAACTTTCACTGGTTAGATTCCTGGAAGTGGAGGGGTTTAGAATAAAATAAGTTACAAATGTCAAATCATAGAACAGTTTATGCTGGAAAGGACCTCAGAGATCATCTAGTTCCATCCACCTTCCCTCTCTCTGGCCATAGGCAGGGACACCTCTCACTAGACCAGGTTGCCTAGAGCCCCATCCAGCCTGGCCTTGAACATTTCCAAGGATGGAGCACTCACAGCCTGTTTCAGTGCCTCAGTACTCTCATAGTAGGGAATGTCTTGCTAAGATCCAATCTAAATCTACCCTCTTTAGCTTGAAACCATTCCACTCCATCCTATCACCATAGTCTCTCATAAAAAGCTCCTCTCCAGGTTTCCTGTAGGCCCCCTTCATGTATTGTAAGGCTGCAAGAACATTCCTCCCGGAGCCTTCTCCAGCCTCCCCAGATCCCTCAGTCTGTCTTCATAAGAGAGGTGCTCCACCCCTCTGATCAAAATGTTGTCAAATCTACAAGTAAACAGCATTAAGCTAAAACACCTCAGCAAAGGATCATTTCATAATCCGAGTTCATACAGCGTGAGAGATTTTGTGCAGCGTGTTCTGATTTCCAAGTGACATTGCAGGAGAGCATCAAGAACAAACACTGATTGTGCAACAGCAAGGTACAGGCGGGTAGTGTGCAAGTTCTGCATTTAAATAATCACACCCCTGCAGTTTATTTTGAACTGTGTTACAGCCTTCAGTCGGAAGCAGGAATGGTTATTTGTTGAACGCACATAGAAATAATAAAACTATACCTCATGAAAACAGATGTTAAAAAAAAGGAGACAAAAGGGCTGTATCATTGCATTTACAAGAGTCTCCTGTCACTGTAATGTCCCACAGGTCCCTGTCCTTGTCCCTGCTTGAATGGCATGTCATGTTTCCCATAGCTGGAAACTGTCATTGGCTCAGCCTCTCTGGACCAGCGGGAGAGAAGAGGTGAGGGGACTCAGCCTCAGGGGACTGAGTCTTTCTGTCAACTGTCAGTGTTCGCTGACAGTAAACTGCTAGTAAAGTCACTTGAGGACTCCCTGCCATACAGAGAGTGGGTTGTTCTGGGAAGGAAGTTCTGTCATTCTGAAGTACAGGGAGGTGAGAGATTATTCCAGAGCTCCTGTTTTGTGCTACAGCCTCCACCACAGAGGAAGTCATCTAGGAAATGATCAAATCCGATTATGAGAGACGGAGATTGCGCTCTTATATGCAGACAACTGGGATGTCACTCACATCTTGTCCAAAATGTGTAACTGTATTCTGCTGTCTAAAATAACAGCATACAGTAAAATAGTTGCATTTTTGTGCAATCCTACAAGTTACATTTAGCTGAAATTAGCTAATGCCTGAAAGATTAAAAGACATCCATGGAGACTTGAGCATCAGCTATCTGAACTACTTTCCAAAATTACTTTTTGAAGGTGGTGACAAGGTATCAATGCATTTTAGCACATTACATGTATTTCTGAATTGCTCAGGAAAAGTGCAGTAAAGACTATCCCCCTTTTCTATAAGCATGGAAAGCTGGATTTCTGATTCTTAATGTTCTCCTGCTTAGTAGTAGTTGTAGGAAATAAGTGTCACACACTGACTTTTGCTTTGGTAGTTGATACAAATGAATTCAGGCCCAGTGTCATATCTCTGTCTCACAGGAAAAGGCTGTGCCCCCTTCCTTGTAATTCTGGACTTGTTCCACCTCTCCAGTGCAATCGATCTGTGTGTACTTCTAAGAAACATCAAACCTCCTGCACCCAGACCTCCTTCACAAGCACTGTCTTGTGTGCATAACTCCCTGTACTACCTTCTTTCAGTTTCTTTTGACTGAGAATCTGCTTTCCAGGCAGCAGATCCTGACCCTAGTTTATCCACTACTTATTGGAAAATCTAATTGTTTCTGAGCTATTACACAACCCAAGCAGGAGTGGGCTGCTGCTGTTAGTTTATTTTTGTGATGAAGTCACAGGCTTGTACTGTAATGCCATGTCTTTTGCAGCAGGTTAGATAGGTACTTGTAGGAGACTTTGGAGGTTCTCAGGACATCTTTTGCACGAATTCGTTAACTGTTTGTAAGGAATTTACTGTGTCCAGATTTGAGCACCTCAATGTAAGGCACACACTGAGCTGTTGGAAAGGTCCAAAAAAGGTCAACAAGGTTGGTGAAGCATCTGGAGAACAAGCCTTATGAGGAGCAGCTGAGGAAGCCAGGGCTGTTTAGTCTGATGAAAAAGAGGCTGATGGAAGACCTTATTACTGTCCACAACTACCTGAAAAGAGGTTGTGGAGAGGTGAGGGCTGCTCTCTTCACACAAGAAACAACAGGATGAGGAAATGGCCTCAAGTTGCACCACAGGAAGCTTAGGTTAGACATTAGGAAAAACTTGTTCATTGAAAGGGTCATCAGGCATTGGAACAGGCTGTCTAGGGAGGGAGCTGAATCGCCATCCCTGGATGTGTGCAGTTATGGGTCCTTTGCTTCAGGAAATACATTGAGGTACCAGAGCAGGTCCAGAGAAGCAGTGAGGCTGGTGAAGGGATAAGAGGGAAAGTCTTACAAGAAGAGGCTGAAAGAGCTGGAGTTGTTGAGCCTGGAGGAGACTCAGGGGGAGCCTTATCACTCTCTCTAACTACCTGGAAGGAAGTCCTAAATAGGTAGGGCTCTTCTCCCAGGCAACTAGTGATAGGACAAAGGGGCAAGGCCTGCAGCTGCACCAGGGGAGGTTGAGGTTGGATGTTAGGAAGACCTTCCTCAGGGCAAGGGTGATCAAACATTGGAATGGACTGTCCATGGAAGTAGTGGAGTCTTCATCCCTGGAGGTGTTTAGAAATGTGGATGTGACACTTATTGCACTTGTCTAGCTGATACAGTAATGTCAGATCATAAGCTAGGCCTGATGATCTCACAAGATCTTCTCCAGCCTCAGTAATTTTGTGACTTTGTGCTAAAAAGTCACGTAGATCTGGAGCTTAGGGACATAGTTTATTGGTAGCCTTGGTAGAGTTAGGTTAATGGTTGGACTGGATGATCTTAAAGGTATTTTCCAGCCTGAACATTTCTATGATAACTCCAGTACTTTTTTGAAGAGGAATGGATCTTGCTCACTCAGCACCGCACTGCTGTACAACCAGTGCAAATTTATGCAAACCAATGCTAACATAGGCAAACGGGAAATGTTCTTCCCTTTTCCTATAAAAATAGCAAATTGTTTAGAATATTGTATGAATAACGATTTTTCAGACTTTAATGTGACAGAGACACTTCTAGCCTCAGGAACTCAGGAAGGTTCCTGAAGGTTTACAAAATTAAATTCATGCAAATGATTTCTTCTTACAGCCAGATTTTTACAAATCTAATCAACTGTGCCTTCAGGAACTGTTTTTTACAGCTGTGAATGAATGAAAAATGTTAGAACATACATCTCACACATAGTAAGTCATATTTCACTGCACGCATTATATTCTACTACGAGTTTGAAAGCCGTATTGTGTAAGAGGAATGACTGGTGTCTGAAAAGTGACTGTAAGAAGGAATAGCTTTTATTCCAATTTACTTTGGGGAATGTTTTCACAAATATCCATATCCCTTTGGCTTGCACCCATCTAAATCGATACAGGGCTCAAAACCATTAAGTTTTATATATACAGTTGTCTAAGTAAAGTTGTTGGAATAAAGAAACGATGTTAGGCCTCTGTTGTACACCCCATAACAGGTACTTAGTCCATCAGATAACATCAGACTGTATTTTCAAAGTTATGTTTTTTCCCTACTTTTTTTATAGTTAGAGATATTTGGATTTTTTTTTTTACACTTAAGTGTTGAACAGACATGATTTTTATACTCATACCTACTGTAGAGAAAAGCTCTAGTGCTGGATTCACTCTGGTTTTGTTACTAAATAGAAAGAGAAAGAGAAGGTTGTCTTGCATATTAAGGAAATAATTAGAAGCTAAGGATGTTAGAGTATTTTTTGTTCAAGAATATTTTTTGACGTTTCCTCTTGAAAATGAGGGAAAGAAAAAACTAATATGCTGAAGGCTTTTTGATTTACTGGCAGCATTACAATGAATTCAGAATTGTATGAAACTGGTTAGACCTTTCAGATCCTAACCTGTCAAGGTGAAAAGGACAAACACATTTTAATTCCAAGTTTTTTCTGATTTGGGTTTTGCCTTCAGTAATTCCCAGTTAAAATTACTTTTTCTCACATTGTGCGGAGGCCACATCACTTCAGCTCTTTAGGTTTTTACCTGTACCACCTCAAAAGTTTTACATTCCTATTGCCATAATTTTTCTAGTACACACACAGAGATGTTTAATAAATATTTCAAAATAAGATTACACTCGTGGCTCAGGCCTGTGGTTTTTAGTGATGAATGTGGAAGAAATAGAGCAGTTAAAACTCATATTCAATGTTCAGAAACAGCAACTGCATCAAAGAGCTAAATTCTACTGTTAAAGAAACGTTTGTAGATAGAAAAGAAGTGGTGAATTCATACATAGATTAAAGCAGAGTAAAAGGCATCTCTGGCAGCAGCAGAAGTCATTAATGTGTCAGCATGCAAAGACAGATTGCACAGTTAGTCTGAGCTGCTGGTGAACAAGTGTAACACCAGATTAAAATGAGCAGGTCAATAAAACATTCATAAACTGTAGCAATGATAAAGAAGTAAAGAGAATACAGAAAGAGAAATGCAGAAGCAGAGAATGACAAAGACCTCACCAAAACTTTAGGTCAATGACTGCATGCTTACAACAAACCAGGATTATGGCAGTGTAATGTTTGTGCCAAGGGTTCAAAGGTCATGCTGGTTTATTAGAGAAAGTCAAAAAAAAGTGTTGAGAAAGTCAAAAAAAAGTGTTGAGAAAGTAAAGAGACAAAACCCAGTTATATTTTCTAGCAATAGATGAACAGACAACCAGATATGGGGCAGTTGGAAAGTAACAGTATAGAAATGCAGATAATTTTACTAACATGTTTTTTCTGCAGGATTGCAACGAGAGGAAGAATACATCACAGCAGGTTGGAAGGTCCTCAAGGATCATTCTGACATATAGAATCAGAGAACTGTCTAGGTTGGAAAAGGCCTTTAAGATGGTGGACTCCAACCATTAATGTAACTGTATCAAGCCCACCACTAAACCATGTCCCTAAGCTCTATTTCTACACAACAAACACCTCCAAGGATGGCAATTCAACCCTCTGGGTAGTCTGTTCCAATGTCTGATGACCCTTTCAATGAACAAGTTTTTTCTAATGTCTAAACTAAACTTCCTCTGGTGTACTTGAGGCCATTTCATCTTGTTCTATCACGTGTTAAGTGTGAGAAGAGACCAGGGCCCACCTCTGTGCAACCTTCTTTCAGATGTAGATGCACCAAGGTCTCCTCCAGCATCCTTTTTATTCAGACTAAACAGCCCCAGCTCCCTCAGCTGCTCCTCATAAGGTGTATTCCTAAAACCACTTATCTCCAGGTTCATCGATTATTGCAGTTTAGTCCCCACAGTGTAACATTTTTGGATCTAATTACTCTGAGAACAATTAGAGAACTCCATTTACATCTGAAGTCAGAAGCAAGAACAAGTGCTTGGCTTCTTTAAGCTCCCTTTCTCAAGAGAGTGAAGTGGCATTGTGAAGGTTCTTCCCATCATATGTTAGTTTTACTGTTCTGTAAATCAATAATACTACTGAACATACAGACTTAGCAAAGCAGCTTACAGTTTTATCAATAGAAACATTCTACATTAGCCAAACCTATCTTCTCAAACAGTACTAGGTTAAAAAGAAAGGAAGTTATCACCTATGCCTTCTAGAAAACAGTTAAACTAGTAAGCATATCATGGGGTGACTTTATCTGCTAATTCACTTTATCGCAGGGTGTGCTTTTCTTGTAGTGTTGTGTGTGTGCATTTCAAAATTAATTTAAAATAAACAGAAATACAGTTTGATTTCATATTGTTTGCATTTTTGTTTGCATTTTGTTACAGGTGGAAATCTCACCGGAGCAATATTTAACCCAGCACTGGCTTTTTCATTACATGCCAATTGTTTCTACGAGAATTTTTTTCATTACTCACTAGTGTATTGGATTGCACCATCCTTGGGTAAGTTTTTAATGCTTCCTATATCTGAGACAGTGTTATTTAGGACATGGCTAAATGTCCTAATGGCTGTTTGCTGGCCTGCTTATAGTCTGTTTTAAATCAAATCCAGAAAATGATCACTTTTATGTGAAGAAATCATTCAGAATCAGATTTATGTTGCAAATGTATTTTGAACTTCATTTATGCTCTGTGTAGAGCACCTGTAACTCCTTGGTTTGTGAACCAAGGATCTAGTACTGTGTTTTGAAGAAGAATTTTATTAACAAAATAATATCTATAAATAATACTACATCTTTTAATCAGGAAGCTGGCTACATAATTAGTTTATATTATTTATAATATTTTATAGTTAGTTGTGTTCAAAGTGAATGTACACATCTGTGTACATATTGGGATACTGTGAGCAAGGTAATGTAACTCCTGAAAAACGACAACAGCACAATTCTAAATGGAAAAAAGTCAGTGATTAGGTTAGGGTTAACTAGTTAGTTATAAACCAAGAACTGTGTGGTCTGAAGCATAGAGCTGTTTATTGTTTGTGATTTCATGTCTTGGTATTAAACTCCAGCCTGCTTGAACTTTGCAAATTGTCACACTGACTGAAGGTTCATGTATAGGTCCTATTGAATAGAAGTAGTTCCCAGCATGTAAATATTCGCCTGATTAAGTTCAAAAAGAGAAATGTCCTGGTTAGTGTGGAGCTTCTGTCTTGCTTTGTGACAATATGCACAGAAGAACATGGGGATGATTAGTTAATAAAAATTAAAATTCACAGGTATTAGTGCAAGTGATTAACATTAGCTTTCTCATTTATTGCCTTCATCATGAATATTTTATCTTGATAGTGTCTAAACTTTGCTGTTCTCACTCGATGTCTTTTCCCCTCAAATACTGGTAAAAACAAATCTGCTCTTAGTTTAAGAACAAGGGCTATTAGTAACTGACATTTTCTAACAAACTATAGTTTTAATTTGAAAGCTAATGATTTTAATCTTTGACTTATGTGCAGATGTAATTACTCCCTGTAAGACTTCATGCTGCTGATTGTTTACACCTAGTACCTACAAATCTTGGGCTCTCTGCTTAGAGGGTATATAAAGGAGCCATCAGCTAATCCCGAGTTCTTTCACAACTGTTAATCCTCTTAGATGACAACAATGATGAAGGTACAACATTATGAAACAAACACAGGAGGGCTCAATGGGCTCTGGTTATTTCAAGTAACTTCTCTTTCTTGCCCCTGCCTGTGCATGTCCTACTTTGACT
Source organism: Upupa epops (assembly GCA_013397515.1). Taxonomy (NCBI): domain Eukaryota; kingdom Metazoa; phylum Chordata; class Aves; order Bucerotiformes; family Upupidae; genus Upupa; species Upupa epops. The sequence continues at coordinate 96,000 of VZRI01005126.1, read as the reverse complement.
TCTCAAAGATAGAGACCAAGTTTTTAGTCCAACTAAAATTCACTGATACAGAAACAGTTTTGCTAAGTTAGATACCCGAACAGGATGACTGAATGATGGAGTAAGCTGGCTAAAAGCCCATGTGCTGTTCCAGTTAGTAGCTAATGAAATGTCTCAGGCAAAGCTGCTGAGCAGGATAAGCTCATTGTGCTGATGATCTGATTGAAACATCATGGATACTTCTCAGCCAAGTTTAGCTTTCTGTTACATTAACTAATTTCAACCTGGTAATAATTTTGGTATTCTGGGGATTTAGTATTTAGACAAGTGACCTGAACAAGCAGAAACATTATAAATCACTGTTCTGCTTACTTAGCAAGATGTCCAGCACAACTGCTATGCAGAAAGCCTTAGGGTTATCNCACTGTTCTGCTTACTTAGCAAGACGTGCAGAAAGCCTTAGGGTCATTTCAGCTTGAGTAAGAAAATCAGCAGATGTTATAGCATCACAGAATTACTGAGGCTGGAAAAGACCTCTATGATCGTCAAGTCCAGCCGAATGTTAGCACAAGTGGCACCATGATCTGAGGAACTCAGAATGTGATTGTGGAGTAACAATTCATGAAAATTCATAAATAGCACTTTATCATTAGGCAACGTCTAGAAAAAGCACACAGATTGCACTCAATGCTGTCTCTTTGAGAGAAAAGAACTCCAGACTCAGTAGTTGTAAAGATGTGGATACTTGGGACACTTCCCAAGAGCAGTGTCACAGCTATAGCCAAACATTTTGTACTAGATTTCAGGTGTGTGGATCAGCTGAAGGGCCAAGCAGTCTGGTGAAGATATATCTCATTATTTAGACACAAGAGCTTTGTGGATAGGGATAGACCTGATCTTAGAAAACTAAGAGTTGTACACAAATGTGAAGTGTCTAAGTGCCTGTACAGAGGAGACAGTTATTTGAAGATGGAATTGATGAAAACAGGAGCACTGGCCTACAGTTCTAACAGGAAATGATTTTTTTACTGACACTTTTTCAGTATCAGAAAATAATAGGTATGTGACGTCTATCCTCTAGAATTGGGACAAATGATGACACATCTAGGAAAATAAAGTATTTAGTCTGCAGAAAAGGAGGCGGAGGGTAAACCTGTCTACAACTGCAGGAAGGGAGGTTGTAGAGAGATGGAGGTTGTGCTCTTGTCACAAGTAACAAGTGACAGGACAAGAGGAAATGGCCTCACATTGCACCAGGGGAACCTTAGGTCAGACATAAGGACAAACTTTAATTGAAAGGGTCATGAAGCACTGGAACAGGCTGCCCAGGAAGGCGGCAGAATCACCTTCCCTAGCCACGTTTAAAAGTAGTGTACGTATGGAGCTTAGGACATACTTGGCAGTGGCTTGGTACAATTAGTTTAATGGTTGGAGTCCATGATCTCAAAGGTCTTTCCCAACCTACACAGTTCTATGATTCTATGAAGACAGCCTGTTATGACAATGAAATTCTAGTGTAAAAAAAACCTCTAAGAAGAATCATACAAGTAGATGACGAGGGAAGGGATATTTTAAATTTAGTTGTAAAGACGCCTTCGAATCTATGTTGCAGCATAAATACTGCCAGTCCCCCATTCATACTTTTCCTGGCATCAGCATCTTAGATGAATACATTACTTTGTTCTTATTTTGGGAATTCTTTTAGAAGTCTATTAATAGTTTTGGGTTTTTTCTGGTTTGGTGTAATAACTACCAAATGCAGAACCATGGACTCATGTACCAGGACACTTGAAATTGCCTGCGCAAAGTGCATGATCTAATTTCTGGGCACAGCAAATACACACAAAGACAAGGACACCGAGACCACTGAGTACATAACAGATACCCTGCTCTAGCTGTAAGTTCTTAAACATCAACTGTAAAGTCATTTCCTTAGAAAGGACACTTAGAGCAAGAGGAAACTTAATTATCACCTTCACAGGAGAAGGAGGAAGTTTTTCCTAAAAGAAAACATGTATTGGTGGTTTATGGTCTTTCCTGAATATAATCTTGGAGCTGTGAAGAACTCATTTTTCACAATTACTTCACTGACATTCTGCTGAAGGTGATTCTCCAGTGCCATTAAACCAGCTAATTCCTGTAGTAAATACAGATGTCAGCAAGCATTTGTGACTTGACATAAGACAAGACTAAATTCTGCAGAGCACAAGCAGCAAGTAGCAGTGGAACAAAGAGAGTTGCTGTTTTACTGCCAGAGTCTTTTTACTGCAGGAGTTAAATTCACCTGGTCAAACTGCTCTGCCTTTGCCTTGGCTTATACAGCTCAGAATTAAGACATAAAATATATGAAGAAAACTATCATTATTAACTCATAAGGACCACTTACACCACTTGTGTTGAAGCTTTCTTTGTGACCATGTTTCCAAAAGCTCTGTCACTTGCCTTTTTGACAAAATATTCCTGTAGTCCCTGCCCTACTGCAAGTTCAACACACAGATCACTTGAGTGTAAGTACCACTGCTGAGTTTTTCCTGAAAACACTGGAATAAAAGGTCCTTTCTGTAATTTCTCTTTTCAGGTACACTACTTGTGGCTTTTATATGGGATGAAATCCTTCCTCGGATATCCTAAGACATCATGTCCTGAAATCCCGTGGTGCCACATCTTCAGGAAAAAAACCAAACCCAAATTTACTGACATGGGACTTCCACACCACCTTCCAGTTGCATTTTCAGATGTCACATTTGAAACGTTTTGACTTACAACTTTGTTTTTCAAATCACTTCTTTTGTAATCGCACCCTGGGATTTTTGAGAGTACCTGCCAAGCTTTCCAGTTAAGCCTTACAAATGTGAATGACTGTTAAAACTTGTGAAACTTTGTCACTTTAGCCAGAAGTGCCACTTACCTTTAATTACAGCAGCAGGCAAAAAGTCCCTTGAAGGATCAGTGTTACTGGATTTCTTCCCCTGGAAGGCACCTGCAAAAAACAAACTGAAGATTTATTTTTATATTCACTTCATTCTATTCCTACTTACAAAATCCGTACCTCTGAGAGGACAAAAGGCTATGCTACTTCCTAGAAGAGTCTTCACAGCTATTCTAGAGGTACCTTACACCAAAATTAATAGTCTGTAGGACCAGCATTGTTTCAGTTATACCTGACTGCAGGTAAGTAACATCCTCAATTCCTTTTGGGAGATCTCTGCCCTGTCCTGACCCACCAGAGGCTGTTGAATGTTTATCTGGATTGGAAAGAGTGTTACTGGAGTTCCATTCAATTCTCTAGATGCACATAAAGAGAGGGGAAGAAAACAGCACCCACCTTTATCTGAGATGACTGACTGCTGCCTCTTCACAGAGTAAAACAGACACAGTATATAAGGATGAACTGTGCGGAACTTGATTTGTCCTTGAGGTTGTGTAACTCTGATCGATATTTTTCTTGAAATAAATTAATTTGCAATATAGAAGAATAAATAAAAGAATGAAAAACCACAGGAAAGCTAAATGCAGCTGCAGGAACACCTCTAGGTATCATCTGCTAAAGTTCCATTTCTAGTCTGAGGTTTGTCCTAGATGCAACTGAAATTTTTTTATGTGTCAAGACGTGTTTTTCAGATTTCAAACTCTATTCAGTTTTTAATTCTGTATTTAGAAGGTTTGAAAGGAGAGATGGTTAATCAGTCCCACAGAGATCCTAGCAGCAGGCCTCTTGACTCCTTACCCAAGTCACCTTTCAGACCACATTTCACTTGTGGGTTTTTTTAGTAGCAAGATTGTGAAACTGTTGCAATAAATTTTTTCCACTTCATAATTTTCCAAGGTACCTTTAAGATATGAGAAAATTAAATCAACTGTTTGAATGTGCTCTTCACAGAAGACAGTCTTATCTGTGACCCTGTATTCAAAATAACATTGCACAAAAAGCAGCCCTGAAGAGAGCTGCTGGGGTATGGTTCAGCAGCACGGTACCACCAGTGTGAGCAGACCCACTAAAGGAAACTTACCTTGAGTGAAACTCTTCATGGCACCTTACCATGGGCAATGCAAGGGTCATCAGGCACTGGAACAGGCTGCCCAAGGAGGAAGTCATGTAGATAATGGAGCTTAGAGATGTGGTTTAGTGGCGGGTATGGCAGAGTTACCTGATGTTTGGACTTGATCTTAAAAGGTCTTTTCTAACCTGAATGATCCTATGGTGCAGTGCAATCCTTCGGCTGCCTTTACATTCACCCTCTTACTTAAAACTCAGCCACAAGGGCTTGCTAGAACAGAAACTTGATGCACAAGCCCACCAAAAACAAGTACTTTATACTATGTAGTGCTTCTGGAACAGATGCTTTAGAAGGCTCCAACCCATCATGGTTTTACCTTTTATCCTTTCCACCTATTTTTTACATGATCCCATACTTTTGCTTTCTGCCCTGGACTTTGCCCTCACTGGTGCACTCAAGTCCTGCTTTTAGCATAATCGCTTACAGAAATGAGCTTTACCTCACAAACTCAGTTGCACCTCTACTTTGAACCCACAGGGTAAAGGTCACAAAAAGAAACCTCCAAGAGCATAAAAACAGGCAGCCAGATAAAATAGAAACCGGAGGCAGAGCTTCTGGCAGCCAAGATTTGTTAGATTAGAGGCCTACTTCCACGTCATTTTTGATGGCCTGCAAAAGCAAGTTCATGCAGTAAAAAGGTCAGATCTGACTTCTGACTTGAGCCCATCTACATTGTGTGTTCTGGCATAACATACAGTTTAAATATTTGGTACAAATCTGGGTGACTGACAAATAGCTGCTCTATATATAGCCACAAGAATGTAAAATAAAAAGGGGGGTTTAGAAGTGTTTGAGTCTTCTTGCTAGATAAGCTTTAAGGTCCCTTCCAACTCAAACCTTTCTGTGACTCTTCCCTAAAATACAATGCTTGTAGAGTTTCAGCTGTCCCAAAATCTTACCGGGAGAATATTCTCCAAATCCCACTGCAAAATTTAAAGTATCACTTTCTACCCTCCTTTTTTATTCTATCCCCAACAAATTCTGTATATATTTGCATCAATGTATGTATATGAAGGGCTTTTAAAGACATCTTTGTACAATGTCTCATGTAGCACCCTCAATACATTTTATTCAGCAGTGCCAACAGTTCACATAACTATCAAATCATCACTGATTTGACTGGCAGTCGTAATAAACATTAACCACAGTGTGGTTATAATTTCCTCATTCCTTGAAACCAAACCATACCCCCAAAGTGATAAATACACTCAGCACCCTAATAAAAGGGCTGAGCTGCTAAAGAAAACCATTGTAAAACAATGATACTGCAAAAAAATTCATGAGTTCAAATGTGAAAATGGAAAACTATGGGTATCAGACTTTCATTTGAATACAAGGAGAAAAGAAACTTGAATTTGCTGCCACTACTCCATGGCAAAACCACCCACACACTGAAAGATGATGCAACAAAAACTCCTTCAAGTTGGAGCTCTCTGAAGCCTACATCTGGGTTCCTGGATTTGGGATTTGTCAGACTCATTGTTTTTCAGACACACTCTGCAAAGGTTCTGCTCTTTCAGTCTCATGTCCAGATAAATGAGGAAAATGGCATCACCGAACCTTTCTGTCGTTGTTACAGAAGAGAAGGCTAAAATTCAAGGGATGTCAGCTTGGGGACACTAACCAATCACTCAAGTAAAGGACTGAGAACTGCAACACAGCTGGTTGTGAGATACAAAAATCTGAGTGTATTTAACAATGCTGTTAACATTTAATACAAAGACACAAGTTCTGTTTTTCAGGACTTTACAGACTATTCCATCTCCTCCACCACCCAAACCCTGCGCTCAGAGCTGTGAACTGACAAAGCCAGTTACTCAAGGGGCATTACATTTAACTTTGCTTTTAATCCTTGGTCAATCCCCAAGTCAAACTTTGGAATATCTCCATTTCCATTTCGCTCGGCCATTGCAACAAACAAGTACAAAAGTACAGAAAATCCTAGGATAATCTACAACTGTGTTCTAGTTGTCTTCTATTTCTCAAGTCCCAGAATTCCTACAAAGGCTTTTCAACATGACCCCTGATTAGCCCCATTCAAGTGTTAGATGCAAAGAGGTTGCACTGCTTTTTGTTTGTTTTGCCTTTTTTTTTAAATAACCCCATAGTGGTCACAAATGTCAAACCCTGTTTTAAATATCTATAAAAGCATTTGCAGACCTAGATGTCTAAGTTTAGGTCATTAAAAGGAAGGTTCGCTCCCGATAGTCACTGCAACGCCTTCGGTTTTACAGCTTATTCTGGAAGAGCCACAGGAGGAACCTGAAAGACACAGATGCCAAGTTTACAGAGTTGGCATTAAAATAAAAGCTTATTAATCTTTATGGACCAGTAGCCATCTGCTGTTTGTAATTGCAGAGGACAGCACTCTACTGCAAGCCCACTTGTGTGTCAGAAAGACCAAACACCTTTGGCAGCAGCTCCAAACTCAGGTCAACCAAGGACGTTGCCCTAGGAGGCTCAGCTGCATCCAGACACACACCATTTGCTTCCAAACAATCATGATAACCTCATCATGTTGTTGACAAAACACTGCAGAAATGTCCCAAATCAACTGTTAGCAAGGCTTCAAGGAGCTTCAGTGGGTAACTGTCATGTTTCATTAGCATAACAAGCGTAAACGCGAAAGACAAGTATTCCACAAAGGCAGGACACTGCTCTCGAAAGGACCTCCAACAAGATGTTCTTGTTGATTGTTTTTTACAGTTCAGAAGGTTAAAAGGGCCAAGACCACAGAGTACCAGGAAGATCACAGTCTGCTCCCAAGGACAACACTGAGGGGTTAAAACATGTCCAAGGAAGGGCAACAAGGTTGTAAAGGGTCTGGAGAACAAGTCTTAGGAGGAGGAGCTGAGGCAGCTGGGACTGTTTAGTTTGAAGGAAAGGGAAGAACTGAAGGGAGACCTTATTGCTGTCTGCAACTACCTGAAAGGAGGTAACAAGTGACAGGACAAGAGGAAGTGGCCTCAAGTTGTGCCAGAGAAAGGTCAGGCATTAAGAAAAACTTTGCCATTAGAAGGGTCATCAGGCCTTGGAACAGCTTGCCCAGGGAGATGATAGAGTCACTAACCCTGGAGGCATTTAAAAGAGGTATCAGTGCGGTGCTAAGGGACATGGCTTAATGGTGACCTGGCAGTGATAAGCTGAAGGTTGAATTTGATGACTTAAAACATCTCTTACAACCAAAACCATTCTGAGAGTCTGTGATTCCTCCTGCCCCATTTTCAGAGGGTACAACCAAGCTTGTGCTCAGATTTGTTAGCAGGGTTATGAGCACAGACCTGCAAGAGCAGTTGTTGTCAGTTGGCACCCTTGGTTTATTGCTGCCATAAATCCTTGGTTTTGAACTCACTGAAATGACATGGCACTCAGACAGAGGGGTTACCTTAAAAAGGCCCAGCACACCCAAAATCTCCCAGACTGCTACCTAGAGCAATGTTACTGCAACACTTGATTTGCCCTGATAAGGATCTGCTCCTCAGATCTTGAGGACTTCCTGTCACTTCTGACAGCATTCATCTCCCACAGCACTGTGGAAACACAAATAATTCCACTGACCGAGACAACTTGTTAGAAGGTTTATTTTGCCCTTCCCCTAACACGCTGAGTCTTCCTAGAGATCTGCTACCAGCCACTAACTCTCTTTAATCTTGTTTGAGTTTAAACCAGTATAATTTTAAAAAGTGCCCTATATGAAACAGGATACTCAGGGGCAGCCTGATTGGTAGGGCAACTAGTACCTGAGCTTTTTTTGGGGAAGAACTCTTCTCTGTACTTCAAAGTCTTTCCCAGGGTAAGAAAAGCAACTGAAGCAAGTTTGAGCTCAAACACTGAAAAATTGCTAATTCAGGACCCATGGCAGCAGCTGAGCTGAGTCAGTGAACAGAGGGCTACTCAGAAACTTTCAGAACTGCAGGAGTATTAAAAGCAACCAATAAAACCAAGCATCAGAGAAGGAAGACAAATGTAAAAGGGTACACTGACACAACCACCTTGGCAGGTTGTGTTCTCAAAGCAGTGCTTGATCACTTTACCTAGAATTGTTTCTGCTCCATTTACAGGGAAGGACTTGCAGTGCTGTGACATGCTCTGCCCCCCTTGAAAGCCATGGGCAGTACTGCTCACTGAAGTTGAAATAACAGATAAAGGACAGTGACTTCCCAGCGATGGCTCCAGTGTTCATATATCAGCATCCAAGAGCCTTTGGGACTGGACAATTTTTAAATCTACCAAAGGGCTGACCAGTCTTCCAGACAGGCACTTCCACGCAGGCTACTGGACACATTGACAGCTTATGCTGATAGGCAATTTTGGATAGATCATTGAAAATCCCTCCACATTTGTGATCACTGCAGCCCCTTTTCCTCCTCTAAATCACCACAGAATCAAGATTGGAAAAGACCTTTAAGATTGTAGAGTCCAACCATTAACATAACTGTAAGAAGCCCAGTGCCAAGCCATGTCCCTAAGCTTCATATCTACACAACTTTAAAACATAGCTAGGGAAGGTGATTCAACCACCATCCTGGGCAGCCTGTTCCAGTGCCTGATAACCATTTCAGTGAAGAAGCATTTCCTAACCTCTAACCTAAACTTCCCCTGGAGCAACTAGAAGCCATTTCCTCTTGGCCTGTCACTTGTTACTTGTGAGAACAGCCCAACCTCCATCTCTCTACAACCTCAAAGGTAGTTGTAGACAGCAATAAGGTCTCCCCTCAACCTCTTTTTCTTCAGACTAAACAGCCCCAAGCTCCCTCAGCTGCTCTTCATAATGTTTGTTCTCCAGACCCTTCAGCCTGATATCGCAAGGTACTTCCCTATAGGAGATCTCAGTGTTACAGGCTTGGCACAACTCAACAATATTGGAGTTGGAAGACAGAAGAACTTACAGCAGCAATCATCCACCTCAGTGATCAACTTCTGCGTCTTCAAACTGTCCTGCAACTACTGGTGCTATGTCCACCTCCATCCCATCTGAAAAAGAAAGGGGTGATGCAGTCACAGAAAGAGAGTGAGTGCCCTCTGTTGACAGGAGAGGCCAAAGAGAAAAACGCTTTTCCGAACTTTTGAGAATGGCCAAAGGAAACACAGATGTGCCTGTGAGTTTGTAGGTTGTTACGGCTCTATCAGTTAGTCACATTGCCCCTTCCTGAATCTCTTCCCATGTTATTAAAGATCTTAAATAACAGACTTAAAGTATTTTGGGTTTTAAACGTCATTTGGGTGTAACAAATGGCACAGCTCCTTTTACTGGCTTTAACTTCTCTCTGTTAGAGCATAATTAAGAGGCTGAGGAACTGCTCTCAGCAACCAAGCTGAAAAAAGAAACTAAGTGCTTCATGCCACGATGTCAAAAAATAATTCTGAACTGAGCAGCTCCAGGGATATAAATGATTGCAACAAACCAAGAAGCAGGACTACAGCAAATAAGATTAGGAAGGCAAATAAAACTTAATGCAGATGTTCTTGAGACACAGAATGTACTCGCTGTTCCGTTTAATTTCATTTTCAAAAGTTTGGGGTTCAGAAGCCAGACTAGGTCCCTTCCAATCCCTAATGATTCTATGATTTTATGAACAGTTTGCATCACTTTTTGTCTTTCAAAAACACTGTAATTTATATTACAAAAAAGAAGCAGCAACACTACAAAACCACTTCCCTGTTCTTCTTCCAGGTAATCTACTGCTTCAATGAAAACAGCATGAAGACAGGGCAACATTTAGAATCATAGAATTGTTAAGGTTGGAAGGAACCTCATCTAGTTCCAAGCTCCCTGCCATGGGCAGGGACACCTTTCTCCAGACCAGTTTGCCCAGAGCCCCATCCAACCTAGCCTTGAACATTTCCAGGCAAGGGGCATCACAAGCTCCCTGGGCAACCTATTACAATGTCTCACTGGCCTCACAGTGAGGAATTTCTTCCCAAGACCCAAATCTACACTCTTTGATTTGAAACCACTCTCCCTTATTCTATCACTAGAGTCCTTCATAGAGTCCCTCACCAGCTTTCCTGTAGGTCCCTTTCAGGTACTGGAAGGCTGCAAGAAGGTTCCCCCTAGAGCCTTCTCTTGTCCAGACTGAACGGCATCAATTCCCTCAGCCTGTCCTCACAGGAGAGGTGTTCCAGTGATCTGATCACCGCTGTGGCCTCCTCTGGACTAACCTTAATAGTTTCATGTCCTTTTTGTACTGGGAACTCCAGAACCAGATTTATTACGCCAGGTGAGGTCTCACGAGAGCATAATAGAGGATAGGAGTCACCTCCCCTTGACATACTGATGATATTTCTTTTTATACATTCCAGGATGCAGTTGGCCTTCTGGGCTGCACTCATACATCACTGCTCATATTGAGCTTCATCTACAAACCAACCAAGTCCTTCTCCTTGGGACTACTCTCAATCCTTTCACCATCCAGCATGTATTGTGCTTGGGATTGCCCCAACCCAGCAGGAGCACTCTACACTTGGGACTTGTTGAGCCTCATGTAGTTTTCACAGCCCATTTCTGAAGCCTGTCAAGTACTCTCTTCCCTTCAACCACACCACACAGCTTGGTGTCATCAGAAAACTTCTGAGGGTGCACTCAGTGCCACTGTCCATGACAACAACCAAGATGTTAAAACACCAGACCCAAAACAGGCCCCTAAGGAACACCACTCGTAACTGATCTCTGCTTTGACGTGGAGCCATTGATCACAACCCTTCAAGTGCCACCATACAGCCAACTCTGTGTCTACCAAGTGGTCAGTCTGTCAAATCCATGTCTCTCTAATTTAAAGTCAAGGATGTCACAAAGCACAGAGTCAGATGCCTTGCACAAGTTCCTCCCTCTACCCTTATCCACTAATGCTGTAACGCCATTGCAGAAGGTCACCAGAACTGTCAGGCATGACCTGCCCTTAGTGAAGTCATGTTGGTTGTCACTAGTCACCTTATTTCTCATACGCCTTGGCACAGTTTCCAGGAGGATCTGCTCCATGATCTTGCCAGGCACAGATGTGAAACTGACTGGCCTGTGGGTCCCTGAATCATCTTTTTTTATCTTTTCAAAAATTTGAGAGATTGTAGAGTTTTTATGACAAAAAGAAACCTCATTCCATGAACCCATGTTTGAACAATTAGCAGGAAAAAACAGCATCCATCAGAAAAACAGACTTTTATTCTTTTTACATCTGCTGCAGTGCATTTTTCAGTGATTCTGAATTCACACTGAACTCTGTAAAGACTTACTAACTTTTCAAAAAAAAACCCCAAAACCCTATTACTTGTTTATAGGGGAAACTGCTCCCTAATCCCAGTGCAGACTGACAAATTTTTAAATCCTAAATCAACTTCACCCTACCACTCTTCCAGGAAATCAGGAACTCTTAAGGCAGTGGTCCTTTCACACAGCAACTGCCAGTCCTTGATGGACCATATGCAGCCTGTAGCATGTTTATAACTTTTTTAATTTTTATAAGTTTATCTTTTAAAATTATCTGCATACTGCTGTTGTCACCCAGTGCAGTAAGGTGACACCCACAGCGTGGTACCTCCTCAGTCCTGGTGTTTAGAGATGAGTCAGAAGGGAGAACCACTGTTGTCAGGTATTCATCAGTAAAACAAAAACATTTCCTACCTTCAAACTCTCTTATCGAGTCTTCTGTCCTCACTCCAGCCATGTTGTACTGACTGCTGACAGACTGGGCTAACATGCCTTCCAGCCTCTCCAGAGTGGCCTGGCCTTCTGCAGTTAAGTGTGACAAGCCTTCTTCATAAGTGTAAAAGGTTGGGATGTCACCCTGTTCCAGCTCTGCAAAAATGAGTTAATATTTACCAGACTGAACTGGGAAAAAGGAATGGGACAATGACAGCCAGGGAAGTTAAAAGTGCCCAAGATTCCCAAGGCCGTTTACATTGGTTATGGAATATACACAGTGATGGGAACTGATCCTGTGCTGGTATGATTGCCAGGAAAGGCCAATTCTTGGGGTTTTTTTTGAGTGAAAACAATGTTTTCAATCAATTCTAGTGACTTGCAACAGTTTTATCAGAGATTTTTCTACATATTTCATATTGCAACAAGAACGGTTTGACAAGACGAGCAATAAACAAAGAACCAGACCAAACTGTTCTCATGGCAGATAACAAGTAGCAAAGTGCTGGCGAGTATATCAAAGGAAATGGCAGTTACGAACCATGGGCCTCGACATCGTACTCCTCCCCTTCATAATCGTTGTCTGAATCGTCATCATCTGGGTCTGGGTGCAGAGCTTGGCATTCACACATGGCTGAAAACATGGCTTCCACTGCAAGAACACAGACAGATACAGACACCCTCCCTTGTTCCTCCACCAATACTCCACAACAGCAAGAAATCCTGGACTAAGTCATCAGCAAGACTGAGAATAATCCTTTACCAGAACCACAACTGAATACATATTTAGGCTGGATGTTTGGAAAAACTTCTTCACCAAAAGGGTTATCAGATGCTGAAGCCAGTGGTGGAGTCACGATCCCTGGAGGTATTTAGACAGGTGGACCTGGTGCTTAGGGACATGGTTTAGGGGTGATGTGGCAGTGCTGGGTCAAACATTGGACTTGATGATCTTAAAGGTCTTTAACAACCAAAGAGATTTTGTGATTCTGTGACTCAGTGATTTGAAAGCCTCACCTAAGCAGCCATGCAAGAAGCAAAGCACGTTTCTTAGATCTAATCTAGTAGTGCTTTATCTTCTTATGATCACTTTTCCATTATTTCACTCCTGACAAAGGCTCATCTCTGCACAATTCAGCCTGTGCTTGCCCATTACAGGGTTTCTAACATGCAAGATTCCTTAAATTCGGATCCCACTGTAAACTGAGATACAACTGCTTTCCAGTTGCAGTTTTTGGACATGCACATGTTCACCGTGAAATTGCCACTGACTCAGCTGAGTTGCAATTAAATTACTGAATTTGTAATTAAAAAGAAGTTGCCTGTGTAAGTCATCTGTACAAGTATTTACACTTAAAATTCTCCACTTTACAGTTTTCCTTGAGGAGCAGCTGTTTGAAATATTCCAGCTTCAAGCAAAATAATATGCTTTCTTCTTTTCTGTACACAGAAATCAGGCACTTAAAGGGCACTAAAGGTTCACATCATTTGCATCTCTATGTCCCATTGCAGCCAGGACTTGAAGCTAAGCCTGGTTTGTTCTTCACTTACAGGCTGATTTGTCGCTGGGTACAAATCTGAATTCCGCAATTGGTTCAACGTCATCATCACTGTCTTCCTTGTCTTCCCCTTCAGCCACGGGACCCTCTTTTGTCTCCTCTTCAAGAAATAGAAAGATTTAAGGGAAATATGTTTATTTTGTCCAAAAAGCCATTTTGATTATTCTTTCAGGAACAGAGACATCACCACATCAGAAACCTAGACACAACCTGCGAGAGATACAAATCAACCCACTGCTATCCACATGGACATGAGGTCACAGGAAAACTTCTCTATTGGTACTCGGAGAACTTCAGATTGTTGTAATGGTCAGGCAACACAACCATGGACCTCAGGAAAACCTCACAATTCTTGATAACAACAACTGTGCTTAAAAAACCCAACAATTCACAACCATTCTCCTTTACTGGCACAATGCTGTATTTAGTTTTTTTTAAATCATGCAAATTGTTAACACTACTGTCATGGCATCAATTCACTTCCAGTGCAGCCCATCCCAGGGGAGAGCAGTGTTCACAGAAAAATCTCTATTTTCTGCTTGGATTCTGATGTTGTTGCCCAACAGCAAGACGTCAGAGGCAGAAAGCGCACCAGAGCCAATGACAACTGTGGGCAAAACCACAATTCCTGACTCCTGTGGACTGGAGGTGAGTAAAGATGCAACAACATGGCGTTTACTTCCTGCAAATACAAAAGCTCCAAAGATGGTGACGGTTCATCACTCTGTGGCTGGGGACAAACCAACAGCCACAAAAGCAAGTAACTCTTTTCTACAGAAAGCGAGGGACATTGTTAAGGCTGTTTTGCTGAGAGTGGCTGATAAAAGCACAAATCTGGCTCCACCAAGCATATGAAGAAGCCAAGAAGCTGCCAGGCAGCTGTCCCCAAAAATGAAGTATCCAAGGAAGCTAATCAATCCTTTTCCAACTGGCACCCACAGGCACAGCTTGTTAACGCCAAAGCCTGCTCTCTGCTTTCAGTGAAGTCAATCTCTGACTGCTGCTTTCTCAAAATGGGATGAGAACAAGGCACAGACACACAGGGAGCATAACAAAAACTTTCAGAGGAAGAACAAAATGTACCCTGCCCTGCTAAGTGTGAAAAGTTAAAACTGCAGGCCAGGGGCAGACTGGAAGATAAAACAGATCTCCTCATACAAGATTTACTGCAGCCAGGTTCTTATATTTAGGGGAAAAAAAATCCCAACAAAACCCTTCACAAAAAATCACTGTTAAGGATTTACAAGTAAGAACTACCACAGGATATCTGTGTTTTTGAACACTAAGCTTGTTTTCTCTAGGTCAAAACAAGAGTGGTCAAAAAGCCGGGTTTGTGGAAAATCTGCAAAGATCCTGGAAACATGAGCTACTGTCATTGTTTACAAAGAAGCTGTGGGAGAAACATGAGTGAAAGCTGCCAGGCTAATAGGAAACAGCAGGAATCTATAAAGCCTGAAGAGGGCAGAAAAATTACTGTATATTCAATAAAGCAGAAATGATACCCAAGGCTGTAATCACAGGGAGAGCAACAAGGAACTAAATTGTTTAAAACAAGAGCACAGAACTGCATCTCAGCAGCTCCAGCTGTGCATAGTCACATGTTGAGTGCAAAACAGCACAGCAGTGAGACCAAACAAAGGCAAAGCTCGACATCAAAGACAACTATCCTTCAGGGGAAAAAAATGAAAACACAAGCTATTACTTGCGTTTATGAAGTATTTAATTTTTAAAACCCAAATCTGCTCCTTTTTGCAGAAGAAATGACGCTACTTAGGACTGTGTAGGAGCACTACTCAATGTTCCAGACATACCTTCAAATTTGCCATTGACCATGATGTATAGGTGCTCCCATGGATAAGCACTCAGGTCCCTGGAGACAGCATGTAAACTTATGGTGGGATATTCCAAGGAGAAACCAACGCCAGAGTTTTCCAGCCATGACAGGCGACTAACAAGGAGGGGGAAAAGAAGAGTTAGAAACTAGGCACTTAGAATCAGATAACAGAATCGGCCAGGCTGGAAAAGACCTCCAAGATCACTGACTCAAATCACTAATCCAACTCTACCAAGGCCAGCATTAAGCCATGTACCTAAGTTCTGTACCTATATGGCTTTTAAACACATCCAGGGATGGTAATTCAACCACCTCCCCGGGCAGCCTGTTCCAATGCCTCATGACTGTCAGTAAAGACAGTTTTCCTAATGTCTAACCTAGACTTCCCCTGGCCATTTCCTCTTGTCCTGTCACTTGTGAGAAGAGACCAACCCCAACCTCCTTCCAGGTAGTTATAGACAGCAGTAAGATCTCCCCTCAGCCTCCTTTTCTTCAGGATAAACAGCCCCAGCTGCTCCTTGTAAGGCTTGTTCTCCAGGTCCTCCATCAACCTTGTTGCCCTTCTCTGGGCCCACTCTAGCACCTCAACATCTTTCTTGTAGTGAGATGCCCAAAACTAAACACAGTACTTACCCCACCCTCAGGTAATGCAGTGCTGAACCTGCCCCAGCAAGTCCTTGCTATGACACTGACTGATGGCTGAGGGAAAAGAAACTTTTCCTTAAAGAATGGGAAGGTGAACACCCTAAATACATTTCAGCTTTACTGCATCTGCATAAAGCCCTAAATTTCCTTCCTTCTCTCTTCATTACCCTTCCCTTACATTTACCATTGCAAAGATGGTGCTAGAACATGATTTATCAAATTATTAAATGGTTTGTGGGTTTTCAAGATAGGAAAGTCACTGCTGTAATTTGTCGAGAATTACAGATCTGATGTGGATACAGCTTGGTTACCACTGGGCTGATAGAACTTTCTGATAGGAAGGGAGGTATGTCTTTTCAATAGCCAAGAAATCAAACTCAAGCAATTTTGGGTGTCTGTGGTCAAGTGAGACTTCCACCACATCCAAAACTCAGCATTCACAAGTATCTGTGGAGGGAAAATGAAAAGGTCACAGAAAACTCCTTGCCTCAGGAAATCACACAGAGCCAGAGCTACTGAAGTGAGAGTGAGGAATTTCCTATCCTCAGTGAGCCCATTCTCACTGTTCACCACTGCTGACCCAAAGGCGAGATTCACTCCTCAGTGAATGTTTTAGCAGATGTTTTCGTTCTAACAACACTCTTCCACTGCAGAAATATAATAATGTTAAGTATTTTTCCGTGGTTAAAGAAAATTGTGTTGTCTGACTCAACAAATGCTCTTCTTGAATTGTATAACACAGGGAACATTTAAAAGAATCCACAAAGAGCTCAAATAACATATTCCACAGTCTGATTTCTGCCCAGTAAGAACACAGTGTCCATGTGATTAATGTGACATTAATTCACTGAAGCACAGCAGCAGAAAACCAACAGCCCCATTCACTCCCCTGTCAACAGAAGTGAGTGACCATGTTTTCAATATATCATCCAGCCAGGTTCCCCTGCCTTGTGCTCCTGCTTGTGATGTATACCACGTTTAGAGCAGGAACACTGGGAAGTCCCCTCATGGCTGGCTCCTTATAGCTCTCTGTAAGGACCTCCCGATTCCCCAAAGCCCCCTTTATTTCACACACACACCCCCCCCAGTCCTCTTCAGGCAGGTCCCCTCAGGTGCACCACCACCTCCCAGTCACCTGAGGGGAGAGAGGCTAGACATTAGGAAAAGCTTTTTCACTGAAAAGGTCATCAGGCACTGGAACAGTGAGGTTCCAGGGAGGTGGATGAATCACCATCCTTGGATGTGTTTAAAAGTCGCGTAGATCTGAAGCTTAGGGACGTGGTTTAGTGGTGGCCTTGGTACAGCAGGGTTAACGGTTGGACTCGATCATCTTAAAGGTCTTTTGGTCTTTTCCAACCTACGTGGATCTATGAACTTAATAAGAAACGCATGGACCCACTTCTTCAGCTCTCTATGTCCCTCCAGATGGATCCGGTCCCTCAGATGCACCAAGCCCACTGCTCAGCTCAGTGTCACGCTCGCTAGGTGTTCTCTATCCCACACTTCGTGTCTCTGACATAGACACTAAACGTCAATGGTTCCAGTACGGCCCCTCAGGACACCACCTGTCACGATGTTTGCAGCGCAGCGGCTGACCAGCCCCCTCTGGACGCCACCACCCGCCAATCCCCCATCCGGCGAACACCCATCCCAGCGCAGGAGGCCCCTATCCAGCCCCTTCCCCCCCACCTCACCTTTCGGCGATGTAGAGGGTCCCCGCGCCCAGGCTGCGGCCCGCCAGCAACACCTCCGTGTCGGGCTGCTGGTGCCGAACGCCATCAGCCGGCGGCAGGAACCGCTTGAGGAAGCTCATGGCTCCGCCACCTCCTCCCGTCTCCACCATCTTCCTCCGCCTCCTCCTCTTCCCTTTCCGCCGGAAGCCGCTCGCGCCGCCGCTCTAGGCGCCTCTCGATGGTGCGGGTGGGCGTCACCGCCATATTGGGGCTGGTCCCGCCCCGCGGCGGGGTCGCCGTGTCCAAGGCCCTGTGCCCCGGGATGGTGACCTCCGGCAGGGACAGCGAGCGGAAGACAGGCGCTCTGTGTTAACCCCTCTGCCTCTCCACAGGGAGGGAATAAGGGAGAGGAACTTACAGGTTGCGAAAAATCCACCTAAAGTAGTTATTAATTAAATTAGGTTTTAGTAAATTATTAGTAAATTAGTTTTTAATTAAACAGTAACAGTTAAAAAAATGTATAATCTTAGTAAGATACGTTGGATATACATATATATATATATATACACACACAAGTAATATGGAACACCCTGAGAGCCCACTCACATGTACTGGGAGGGCTCTGGATCGACTTGGTCTAGTGAGAGGAGTCTCTCCATGGCAGGGGGTTGGAACTAGGTGATTTGTGCAGCCCCTTCCAGCCCAAACTACTCCGTGATTCCAGTCTGGACTCTTGTGGCAGATGGGAGGTGAACTCAGAATCCCATGGACAGAGATCGAGGAGAGAATGGATATTGAAGGTGAGGACCCTTGTGGTCCCTGAGCTTTACACTTGCTGGTCAGTGTAGAGCCACCTGTTTGTTTGGTCCCCTCCTCCTCTTGCTTTCTGGCGCAGAGGATCTAGCAGTGACCTTGGTTGTCACAGGAGTGAGAATCAGCAAGCACATTTCTGCACACCAATCCTTGGTGGTGTGCATCAACACAGCACCACAAACATCAAGCATTACATCTTATAGAAGCAGATACTGGAAAACATGTCTTTAGCTTCAGGTGGATCAACTGAGGAACTGTGTGTCTATTTTGGCCAGTAAATCGCTGTTGGACGTGTGACAGGGAAAAACAACTGCAGCAGCTTTTCAGTGATAATTAAATGTGGGAAAGGGACTTCAAGTTGGATAGACAGCAACCAGTACCTGATGCACAGGATACAGTGGAATATATGGTGAAGTTGCAAGCACCTGAACTGCTTAATAGATACCCAGTTCATTTTCCTCAGGAGTCTGATGCTACTACAGTTTGTACCTGGTGATCTGCCATCAAGGAGCTGGAGGTAGTTTGGGACAGTATTGGAGCAATGGGAAAGCTGCCATTCCCTCTTGAGCACTGGCCCTGCCTCTGCCCAAGGATTTCCACCATTTCTGCTGCAAGTTTCTCTAACAGCACACACTACTGTAATGGGAAACAAGGGATTATGCCAGAAAGGAGTGAATAAATAAATGACAGTGCTCAGGCTGCATCAGTGAAGTGCATGTCTCTCGGGATGCTTCTAGTAACTGCATTGGCAAGGTAGCACCCCTGCAGACATCTCTTCTCCCAGACTTTTCAGGTCAGCAAATGCTCCTGTCATAGCAACACACTCACCAGGAGTCTGTGCAGTAGTTGCCTTGTTGTCATGGTTTTTAATGGCCTCTTTCACCAGTTTAAGTTTACATTTAAGGAAATATTTACCTACCAAACATGAACCCATTACTAACAGAGCCAGATCTCCATCTTTCCCTTCTCCAAAGGTTCCTAGTTACAGCCTTGGAGAGCCAAAGCAGTACATTCTGGAAGGAGAAAACATGGTGAAACCAGGGGGTACAATAACATAGTGTGGCTCTTTTAGGCTGAACTTTCTAGAACACTTTGGAAAACTGCCCCCAAGTAGGGGGGTAGATGTTTCCTGTAAGTTCATAAACAAATCAGACTGGCATTGGCTCTCATATTCACCTGTGAGAGCTTAAAAAAGGATCCACCCTCATACTAATGTCTGAACATGGGGTATCCAAGAGCAATTCAACTAGGGCTGTGTTTAGAGGCACTAGAAAGCAGCAGGTACCTTCACAGGGTGAAGAGTCATCTCAGGATAAAAGGTAGGACTGGCTACCCAAGGAAGCTTATATATATACACACACAAGTAATATGGAGGTGGCCAGTTCAAACTTGGAACACCCAGCATCCATCAAAAACGCAAACATAAAATTTTGGCATTGCTTTTGGAGCAAGAGGATGGACTTGACAACAGTTTCTCATCACTGCAGGACACATAGTTGTGCGACTACAACTGTAACTCTAACCATAGACACATGAAAATAAGTATTACCATGCAGAAACCTTACAGGTGTCCGCTAGAACAGCCCAGCTGGGTATGGGGCCAGTTCCAAGCACGACACGTGCTAGAAAATCCTCGTAACGACCAGGCAGGTTTTCTCCTCAGCTGTAGGAATTCAGCACTAGTTCAGCAACTATCCAACTCTGGGAGCAAACAAAACGGGTGCTGTAGCATAAGGCAGGCACAGACCCCCACTGAGGCCACTGGGATTTGTCAAGCAACTGCAACATCGCTATGAAATGTGATGTTAAAACTGTGTAGATGAAACATGTGCTGAGCTTTGTCCTGACTACAAAAATGAAATCTTTCAGGTCTTCCCTGTCAGCTAGAGCTGGTGAAAGAAAGAAAAACCCTCAGTTGAGCTGCCACAACAGAATGAACAAACCCATGAGTTCTTCATCCCATGGCAGGCAGTGGCACCATCAGAGGCCAGAAGACACAGGAGCAGCTACTCTGCTCACGTTAAAAGTCATTAAACGTTAAAGACCAAGCACTGCTCTCCTCAATACACAGTATACGTTATACATCAGGGTGTTTCAATGATTTTTTTATTATGACAATTTACATGTCATATTTATATGAAAGAAATGACAGTAAGGTATTATAACAAAAAACATTATGAAAGAAAAGTTACACGATTTAGGCCTAACGAGCTATAAAATGGCTTCAGGCCCAGCTTTACACGAAGAGTTCTGACCAGACTGTAGTGAGAGACGACGCTGAACAATTCATTAACAAAAATATTGGCACCAAGCCTTAACATTTATTCTTTTTTACTTCATTTACAAGGAATACAGTATTTAAACAGTTGTGTACTGCAAATCTAAAAACATTAGCTGTTAATAAACTGCAGTTAACCCTTTGAGCACTGAGGCCACCATGACTTCCATTTAAAAAAAGGTTCTAACGCATCGTGTTTTACATGCACGTGGTATTACTGGGGTGGGCGTGGGGGGAGGAAAGACAGGGAAAGCACCACCTGGTTTATGTGCAACAAGAAAAACGCTTCCAGTTTTTTCAATGGATCTCTCCCCCCCACCATCTCTCCTACACAGTGTATCTTTCCCGTCAGTCCTTTCCCTTTGATATTGTGGCAAAGTCATGACTGAAGAGAGACCGAAAAACCAAGGTTTAGGACTCAAGAAGCACAAGAGTTAAACTCTATGCCAAGAGCTCAGCTTGTGGAACTTTACTGTGTTAATTCTTTAAAGAAAACAGAAATGAGGCCAATGGTAACGAGACCGTGTTTTAAAGAACTTAAGGGCAAAGTTATGAACAGCACACGGGAGCACGACAAATATGTATTTCATGTAAGTACACCTTCAGTTTTACAAGCCCCATCCAACAGGTTTGGTCTGATTCTCCCAGAATATTGGAGGATCACCATTCTTCTAGCAAGTGACCTGCTCTGTGTTAACTGGGATGCTGAACATCCCTGATGTTCATCTCACATATGGGATCTGTGCCCGAGAACAGTGAAGTTGTGCTTCTGCATGGGTCACACCCCACAGCTTGTGCAGGAGGGCTGTGAAAGGCAGGTAGGTTCTAGTGACTGCAGTGGCATTAGCAATGATTGATTTTAGGGCGAGCGGGGAGCAGAGTACCATTTTAATGAAGACAGGATAGGAAAATGATACTGTACAAGCTTTTAGAGTCCATATAGTGAGTATGATTTGGAAAACTAAACAAGGCTTATAGCTTTATGGTTTGATTTCCTTTCCTACTACTAACTTGAGTAGCAGATCAGCATCTATTAAGGACTTTTAACTGCTCTACCTAACAAATGGAGCTCTGGTAACTAGGCCTATCATGTTTGAGTAGAAGGACTTTATCCCCATAGAATCACTACGTTCTGACAGACTAATCTAGGTTTAGTTGTGTGGGACACAGGAACAACCAACCAAGCCAACTGTGTACACTCCAACCGACAGCCCCAGAAGCAAATGTAGTCATGATATCCCTACGGACCAATCCTAATTTTCTCCATATCCAATTTCCTCAAAATAGGAGATCTCATTGACTTTCCTGTTACTCTTAAGGTCAGGATGAGACATGGAGGGTATTGGGATGACTCCTCTAACTGGAGACCTTCCATAGGAAATACAGTCTTTAAAGGGTGAGTCGGAAGCCATTTTTCAGCCTGTCCAAAACCTGTCTTGCCAATGACACGCGTTTGCACACATATTTTTCTGTTTCACTTCCATCCATCCATTCCCCACCTCCTCCTTCTGTTACTTGAACAAGCAATTCCAACAGCAAGAGGACATGACTCTGCACTTGGGGAACCAGTGAGACCAACTATACACAAAGTGCTGCAAAGTGCACAACGTAAACCAACTGAACAGACAGAGGGATTCTTATGATTCCATTCTTGTTAGGAACCTTTGGGGTTACATGTAGCAACAGGAGACACACGCACACACACACACGAGCACGTGCCCCCTCCAGCTGCCATACTGTTCCCTCTCCTGCTCCTCAGCATTTACAAAATGATAGTCACAAAACTCCAACTTGTCGGACTTCCTTTTAATTGCAGTTCAATCTGGAGCCTTTACACCACATATTCAATTATAAAAACTTCTCTACTTTAGAGTGTTCTATCCTTTCCCTGGGGAGCTGTACACAATTTTTTTAAGTGTCATAGTAAGCAATATACATCTTTTTGCAATATACAAAATAAGTTAAAATCACTCTGAAGCCATCGGGACAGTTGACTCCCAAACAACGTGTTTCTGCTGCCTGGAACGATCCTGGGTAGTTACATCTCTTCTAAAATAAGAGCTCATGAGGTGCATTTTCAGAAGAGACTAGTCATCTTAGAGACCCCCTCAACCACAGGGTGCCCAGCTTCAGAAATAGTTTTCAATGGATATCTGAAGCCAGAGCTCCCCACCAGGTTTCAGACTGGGTATTCAACTGTAAACTAGTCATACGGAATTTTTTCTTGCATCAGGATATGCTGAAAAAAAAAAGATCACTTCTGTTGGTTTTTTCTTTTCTGCCTTCCAACATTTTGAGTGAGCCACAGTCCTGTCCTGACTGCAAGGGACCGGGAAGAAGAAAAGATGACGTGGGCTGAATCCTGCAAACTCTTACTCCAGACAATATTCTAAACGCTTCCATAAAAGTTGTACACAATAGACCGCAGAATCATGTTCCTTCATTTTTTTCAGAACGTTACTGTTTTGACTGAGGATATTTATCTTTGTAAAGTATGTATATCATTAAGGGCCTTGTACACTCAGTGAATTGCAAGCATATGTCAAATGTAAGCGCACATCTATAGTGCGTGCTGCACATGAAATCCATGTTACAAGCCTCTCCATAGTAGTCACTACACATGTACTAAAAGCAATTTTCAAGGGCTACATATTGTCATTTTTAACTAGATGACACCAATCTCTTTGTCAGACCACTGCTGGGGGACTGGTGTTACGATCATGATTTATTTAAATGTCTACAATATGAATTAAAAAAAGCAGGTGCCATAAAAATGCCCTGTTTGCTTTTCATACAAGAAATCTGTGAAAATATGTCGCATTGAAGAATTCTTTGGAAGTTTAGACCAGGCCTTCCTATTAAAGAGCATCAAAAAACAAGTTATAAGCACCTGGAGACAGAGGTATTGAATAGGCACCCTGACAATGAACTATTAAAATTATTAAAAACAGTTTGCAGCATCTGGATACCCACAGAATTAAAACAATGTGAAGACAGTTCGGAGCAAGCATACAACTGCCACACAGCTCTTCTGTGAAGACACAAGGTTTTCCCCTTGGGATTCTTTGAGTAAGGTCTCTCACCAGGAGTTCGGACACAGCAGTTAGAAACCACAGGTGAACAGAAAACAAGTCTTACTAAGTAATTACTTCCTGCTATATCAAGAGGAACTGAGATGCTTTAATGCAAATAAATCTTGAAGGTGACCTACTTAAATGAGCAATTTCGGAAAAGCATTTCTGTTTCTCTCTAGTGCAGTTAGAACAGGGCAATCCTTTCACTAAAATAAGTCAGGAAGATGCAGTGATTTTACAACGCAAGTCAACATATACAAAATCAAACTATCATAGAGTTGACTGTTCAGCACTGATCTTCCTACAGGATTTCAACACTAAAGGGCTTTTTTTTAGCAGGTTGGTGATGTCATCCCCCATTTTAAAATTAAGAACTTGCTCAGGTTTAAAAAAACCTCCATAACCAGAACACAGCAGCTGTGATAAAAGTTTGAATTCTCCTGGTTAGATGAATGCACCACACACACTGATTACAGAGCAGCCATGCTGTGTGCTGCTAGGTCATATGAGCTGCACGTAAAAAGGCAAACCATCATCGTGAGAAAAACGGTCCATCCTCCACTCAGTTTACACTTTTCTCCTCAGCAATGCCACTTAAATTGCACACAGAACTCAAGTCACATTCTTCTATATCAGTTATGCACTGAAGAGCGTGCAGTTAAAAGAGGCAAATTAGTGACAAGCTGTGTGGAATAAACAAGACTTTGTTTAATGAATGCTTTGTACGTTCAGCCAACAGCTGGCTGTTCTTGTACTTTTAAATTCACTATTTTAAAAACCAGCCCTGGCCAGTCTTCTCATATGGCTGGAGCTTTCTGTCAGTCCAAAGCCACACCTGAAGACCACTATTCAAAGACATTTAACTGCTGACCTCATGATGAGCACAAGAGCATAAGGGCATCAAGAGGACGTTTCCAGTCTGGAATCTCACACTGTTGCAGCATGAACCCTGCGTAGCAGTCAGCTGGCCTCATGTCAGAAAACAGGACTGGACATTTTCCACCAAGCAGGAAGCCTTAGAAATGAAAGAAATAGCAGTCTGAAAACAGTAGAACATTCTAGAGCCTTTTTTTTGCTATTTTTACTTACAAAACATTCCCACTGGTCTAAGGGGGAGCTCCAGATCCTGGGGATGAAGCTGTCTCAGGTACCAAAACAGAAAACTATTTAAAAAAAATTACTTATAAAATGTACTTGGTGACAGGTTGACACTCCACATTTTTAGAAGTGACATTTCTGATGGAACCCTCAACAATACAGCTCAGCTTCCTGGTCTTTCCTGCTTTTGCATCACTTCCTAACCCAGCACTCAAGGGTTTTTTTCTCCTGGTTGATATATTCTGTAACTTTTTCTGCTTTACCTGCATTCACAATTACTTGTCCACTAAACATTTGTGGTTGACTTTACAAGCAAGAATATTTTGCTGAAGCACTGAGCAGATACTAAAAGGCTCCACCAGACAGCAAAACAAAAATAAAATAAAAAGATGATGGCACTGTCAAAACACAGGAGAAACCACTGGTTGCAGTGTTGCAGCACATGAATCAGTGTGCTCTACAAGAATTGAAAAAGCTCAGCAGTTCCAAACATGGAGAAGTGTAAGCAGCGTGGTCTTGCTTGTTTTAAAACACAAGTATATTTGAAATGTAGAAGCACCATGTATAAGCAAAGGACACTAGAGCAGGTTAAATGCTATGTTTGGTTTTTAGAACTCACTCTAAACTTCTGCTTCTTCTGTTTTGCTACTCTGTTTTAATGTCCACTAATGAAAACTGTTAATAGCTAATATCAGTAAGGTGGAGAAGTATTTAATCTTCACTGGAATTACGTTCTTATTTCAAAAAAGAGCAATTTCTCAGTTAAAAAAAAAAATCACAAGCTTGCTTAGCACGGCTGTCAACAAGTGAGTTCCATCTGTCTGCATCGCTGGAATTCAAATGAGTAAGAGCTGTGGAGTGGTTCTGCTAGAACTCATGGCGAAAGAAATGGAGAAACAAAAAAGGAGACTTTCAAGGCCAGAAGGTAGACAGGCAACTTCTTGACCTAGGTTTTTGTAGAGCAGTATTTAGTAAAAGGCCTAATGCCGGATTCATTATAAGAAAACACAAGTGCTTAATGAATGGCTAGTAAATACAATATCATGAAGGGAGTCAGGTGAGGCAGGAAAGGAGAACTCACTCCTCAGTGGCAGCAGCAATTCTGGTGTGTCCATTGCCGGCAACAGACATAAGCACCAGTCAAAAATCCAAATCTCAAAGCAAAAGGGTTAACAGATGTGACCTGTTTGGATTTCAGTGTTTGGCAGATCTGTTTGAGCTGTGTGTTACAGCACATACAAATGCTCCAGCCTGCATCTTAATTCAGAGTGAAGAGAAATCTGAATGCTACCCAAACCAGATTTCAGCTCTGCTCTTTGTGCCCCCTTGTCTGGGCTTCTTAGCATTGTTGCCTTTTTTTTTTTTCTGGAAGAAAAGCACATGTCCCTTCATGCGCACTCAGAAGCTGATGAGATATCTTGGAGTCAAGTGTTTTCTCTCAGAAATACTGCTGCCTTGAAATCAGTTGGTCACAGGACAATTAGTAAAATGTATTTTAAGAAAATTCTAATGGCCGAGGGCCAACACTACATTCAAAACCTGCTAATACATCCAGGCAGATAAGTAAAACCAAAACCAAAACGAAACACCCCCCCACCCCAAACAGAAAACCTCCCAAAGGAAAACTGTTCTGTTTGTTTACTTCAATTTGAAGTAGATATTTAAGGACGTGAATGGACCAGTTACGGTTGATTTGAAAAAATCACTCATTCCTCTGATGCGATGTGATCCTGTGGTCAGTGCTGTTTGTACAAACATCATGGATTCAGTACTCCCAACAGATGGTGAAACGTGAGGGGCTGAGGTTCTTTTGTCTGTACGAGTTTGCAGCATGCTAAGGTGCCATCCAGCTCGCAGACTAACTCAGCATCAAGATGTCCTCTTGCCAGATGCTGTACCATCCGAGACCAGTGGATGAACCACAAGTGAGATAGCTTTAGAAATTCATGGCTAAGCGTGTTCCAACTTCAAAAACTTCATTGCAGTACACTCTACTGTACAAACACTTTTAAAGGATGTTTATTAGGAAAGTCTGCAAGTCATAATGGATAGTAGATCTAGTTCCGGTTTACGGTACCTTCCTGGCCTCTAATAATTCTGTTTGCCTCCAGTATTAAAAAAAAAACAAATGAAACTGCTTCCATGAAGGTGATTACTAAAATGAGCTATGGTATGTTAACCTACAACTCACAAAATGCGACAGTACAGACATTAATTTTTTTTAACTGTCTGTTAATTTGTAATCTAAGTTGTGAACATTTAAATATAATATATATCTCATATGAAAAAGCTAAAGCACAAGTGCTTCTGCACACCCCCCCCCACTCCCACCCCAACCTCTTGAGCCAAACCCACCCCAGTTCCGGTTTGGGCCCTGACCGATTTGGAATGCTTTCTATAGGCCACCCATTTCCACAAATTTGTATGCACTCAGGAAATATAAAGTCAAAAATATACAAATCTCTTGTTGTTATAAGGTTTTTTGTGAGTGAAATTACCCAGGACCATGGACTTGGAAGGAGAAGGAGAGGGATAAAGAGAGGGAATTTATAGCAATTATCTTCAAAGTTCAAAACTGGTCACTTCACAGAAAGACTGCAGGACTGGTGAAACTCTTGCTTCTAAAAAGTGATACTGTAGTGGAGAATTTTCTAGGAAAAATAAAACAGCTTTTAATAACTGGCCCGCTGGTATGAGCTACCGTGGAATAAATTAGCACAAAAATGGAAGTCTTATAACTGTTCACTGTTACAGACGTAGTCAACAAGGTCAGTCACTCTCAAAAGTTCGTCTTCATCTTCCTCTGGCCCTACTGCCTCCTGCCCGCTCCCTGTTCCATTGGAGGCCAGGCTAGCACTGGCTGTACTGTCCTTGGGGGCCTGGGTCTTCTCGCTTGGCTTGCCAATCAAGTTCTCAATTGTTTTACCTGGGCTCTGTCCATTGGTGGAAGGTAAGTCCACCAAGCTGTAGTCCAAAGGGCTCTCTACTTTCCCCACATTATCAAAGTCATCTTCTTCATCGCTCTCTATCCGGTAGCAGTGCTTCTTGGTGTTGTCTTGAGGAGCTTGTGGTACTGGCAGCTTATTAGCAAGAGCAGGGTTTTCTGTGTCATCGTTAGCGTTGTCTTCATCGTCTGTCTCGATTCGATTCAGCCGCTTGCGGAGAGGCTTCCCTTCGTCTTCCTCATCCTCTCCTTCTTCCTCAGAATAGTCGTCTCTACTTCGCCGACGTTTTCGAATCAATTGCTTTGACTCCTTGGTGGATTCCTCATCTTCGGAGTTCTTAGATGTGTAGCTCTCTGGAACAAGCAGCAGACTTAAAGCCATTAGCAAATCTGAGTGCAACCAAATTATACTTCATTATTTCCTTTCACACTCAGAAGAAAACCATTCTCTCTCACCACACACGTTCCCATCTCCTCCCCCAGGTTCCCCAGCCACATCAAAACAGTTGCATTCTTTTAACTTCTGTAATAAACCACTGAAGTAGCCAAGACCTACAATCTGTTTCCAGCCTGAGGAGGCTTTGGAAGCAGTGGTATTCCCCCTAGAAAGGGAACTGTGTACTGGAATATTGCTTACATGACAGCTTTTACTTCAGTGTCTTACCTAAGAAAAGCTGGAGACTGAAAAAACAAACAGTAATCATCATTTGTCTCCTTGTGCCCTCCATTAGAAATGCACGTGAATTGTCAGTTTGAAGAGTATTATTTAATGTATTCAAGTTTATTGATACAGGCTCTGTTAGAGTTGCTGTGTTTTCAGCTGAATTACATTGACTGTAGCATATTTACATGTTATGAATATGGGCAACACCTGCACTGGAATGGTACTGATTTTAATATGTCAATTTCCAGCACCAAAAATACATGAGGAAATGGGATTTCACAGGGAAAAGACATTGTCAATCAGGCACTGTTTAAAGTCACAAGCACAGGTTGAAAAAAAAATCACCCCCCAGACAGCCTATAGGTATCCTGGCTGGTATCACAAACAGTGTAGCCAGCAGGAGTAGGGAAGTGCTCCTCTGTACTTGACAATGGTGAGGCCACACCTCAAGTGCTGGGTTAAGTTTTGGGCACCTTAATGCAAGACAAACATTGAGGTGCTGGGAAGAGTACAAACGAGCTTGGCAAAGGGTCTGGAGGACAAGCCTTATGAGAAGCTGGGGCTGTTTAGCCTGAAGAAAAGGAGGCTGAGGGGAGGCCTTATCACTGTCTAGAGCTATTGGAGAACAATCTGTGGAGGTGAATGTTGGGTATCTTCTCACAAGTAACAAGTGAAAATGGTGTCAAGCTGCACCAGGGGAAGTTAGGTTGGACAGTAGGAAAAATTAATGAAAGGGCTATCAGGCATTGGAACAGGCAGCCCAGAGAGGGAGCTGAATCAACATCCTTAGACATGCTTCAAAGTCTTGTAGATGTGGAGCTCAGGGACACGGTTTAGTGGTGGCCTTGGTACAGTTAGGTTAATGGTTGGACTCAACCTTAAAGATTTTTTCCAATCTCTAGAATATGATTCTATAGATCATATTTCTAGGCCCAGATTAGTTAAGTACCAAGGGAAACATTTGAGATACTGTATGGTTGCATTGCCTATTTGTATCCCTTCAGCTAAGAGGACACTCTAACACCCTGTCATCTCAGGCCAGTAGTTCCAAAACTTACCAACAAATCAAAGGTGATAGGCCTGGCCTGTGGAGCACAGCTCATTCTCTGAGGAAGCCTCTCATCCATCACTACCCACACTGTGCAGCATCTCTGAAAGCTGCACCTCAGGTCTCATAAAGTGGATGCCCAGAAAGCAAAGCACCAAAGTCAGTGGTTGCTTTTGTTATTGCTACGTTTTACACCAAAAACCACATGGTGCAACTGACATGATGAGAGCAGGCTGCCTCTGTAGTTCCTTCAAACAAGAGATGGAACAAGTCCTAACCACCAGCACAAACACAATCAGGGCACCAGAAGTATTACTCTTCCTCTTATAATCCTTAAAGACTTGTGAGACGAAGCTTTGTTACCTTTTTAATAGAAGTGTAAAGAACCAGTGATGCTAGTGCTAACTTTGGAATATCAGCACTCCATGCCAGACACAGTAAATTGAGACCTGGAAGTTAGGATTAGGAACAACAATACCTATAAGAAGTACCTGTCACAATGCATCATTAAACCATGGACTGTTCTGGAAGGAAAACAGCTTCTGAGAAAAATCAAAGAACTCTAGAGAGAACATTCTCCAAAACCTCTGAATTATATAGAGCTTTCTCTTCAGGTTAATGCTGACGCACACCAGCTCCTGAACACAGTGGAGTGTTGATGTTACCTTCACTATCTGAAGTGGAGAGTCTGCGTTTATGAACCCTTCTTAACTCCTTCCCATATCGGACACTTTTCTGTGAGCCATCACTTTCTGAATCTTCCTTATAATTAACTTGTCTCTTCTGATTCCGTCTTGATCTTCTCCTCCTTGTTTCTAGATAATCATCATTGCTGTAATCGGTGTAATCGCCACTCTCTGCATAGAAGAAAACAGTGAATTGTGTTACTCCATTCAAGCAAAACCACTCCATTTAGATAAGCTGTACGCCAGCACCAATAAGATCATTCCTTCTTCAGGCACAGGAGAGTCTCAACCATCCTGACTCATTTCAGGCTCATGCTTCAGTTCCCCCACTCACTGCCAGTGGAGAATTGTTTGATATTAACATCTTGTCACAAAGCCATTTCCTGTTACCTTCTAACACCCCAGAAGAAGGGTATTTTCCAGTGGTTTTGCTCCCTCTTCTCTACTGGTGCCAAAGATGCCTCCTGTACAGTTACAGACAGGTGAATGACCTTACTGAATGCAGTTTCACTGACACTGGAAAGTGTTTTTTTGTTTTTAAAATTTAAAGGAACTGTACTAAACTTAAATGTTTTTAACAATAGGTAGATGAATCAACAGTGACCGGATGAACTCCACTTAAGATCTCAGTTACAGAATTCAAATAAAACAACAAAATCATTCTCACTCAATCCTAATTTTGCTTCAGAAAGAAACCATACAGAAAAATATACCATGATTCCCAGTTCCTCCTGCACCAGTCTACTAGCTAGTGCCTTTAAGAGTTGAATTTACATCAGCTGTAAATCATCCAGCTTTGGATCATCTTCAGCTGCTTTTTCACTGAGCTGTACCAGAAAAATTATCTCTCAGTACATTTCTATACATTTCACAAATTGTCCTGTTAGTGATTGACATGAGTCACACACAGATCAAAGTGGCTTCCTCTTCCTGAAAAACACTGAAGAAACAATCAGAACAAGTAAAAAAGACCATCTTCAGAGAGAAATTCCATCTCTGAAGACCAGAATGAAAACTACTCACAGGGTACCATATTTCCTGAGCTCAAAATAGCCTTTAAGCAGGATCCTAACAGTAGAAGAGAAAAATGCATAGTTAAGACTCTACTCTTAGATATGTATGGAATGACAGTGAATGCAGCTGATTTTATCACGCATGTCCACTAAGAAACACACAATTGCTCCTGTACACTGGGGAACACACGAGCAACCTCTGGAGTTCTGCCAGTATCTTCGTGGATTACATTTAGTGAAATGAGGCATTCCTAAACTTCAGATAAATTTAAGATCCAGCTGGACAGGGGCTGGACCAGCTTGTCTAGACCAGGATTTATGCCAAGAAAGGTTGGATCCTGTGGCTTTGTCCAACATGGGCTTCTGCAATTCTGTGCTACTTGTATTTTATAAGCAGCACCAAACACAAAACAAGTAATACTTTACCCAAAAAATGCACAATCTTATAACATGGAGCAAAGGGATCTTTGATTTCAGAGATAACAAGCTGCTTCCACTTCCCTCGTTTTGGAAACCAGTACTTCAAAGCAACTTAATTCAACATGCTCATCATCTATATTATAAAGATAAAATGCTGGAAAGGTCACATACATTGCAATAAGTTAAGACTCCAGTGTGCTTAATACCTTAAATTTACAATATAAAGAAGTAAAAAACCCCATGTGCTTATATACCTGGCACCTTCTAGGACCGGGTGTCACATCAAACAGAAACAGGGAATGCAGTTTTCGGAGAAATATGCTCATTGTGAAAAGGTTTCAGTATTGTGTAGTTGCTATTCTCACACTTCAAACCATGCCATCAAAAAACAAACTGGTTGGAGGACAAGTAGAATGAACTGATTAATAATGCTTCTCCTGTGATCTAGGAGTCCTCAGTCAGAAGATCAAAAAGGATAATTGCAGAAGACAGATTCAAGGTGTTACCACTTGCATTTACGCCTGTCAGAGATCACAGAACATTGTACAACTGGGGAAATTTTCTTCTGCACAAAGTGAAGAAAAGCATTTATTTCAGAAGATTTTTCAAAGGTATTGAGAAGGTCTTCTGAAAAGAAGAACATTTTTGCCTCCATCCTTCCCTGTGATCCTGTGCCAAACAGTGGCGCCAGCTGAAACTCTCCTCAAAGGTGGCCTTTTGCATCAGAGCACAAGCATTCATTTAAATACAGAATTACTTAAAATGCCACAAGACTTAGTACTAAACATGAGCTTCCTGCAGAATATTCACAGCAGAACAAATAGAAAATTGCTTTTCAGCAAAGGCAACACTAGATCACAGTAATGAAACAAGTCATGGCAGAAATCTGAGACCTCCATTCTTCCTCTTTCCAGTACACAGTATTCAGTATATGTAAGATGTGCTATACTCACCAGATTCTCTGCTTGAATTGTCCTCAGAATCTTCATCTTCATCATCTTCTGAATATTTTTTCTTGACTGTTTTCCTTCGTAACCGTCTGCTTTGCCTCATGGGCCTGGAGAGGTGTCGTCTAGATATGCGGGCACAGAACTCTGAATCGCTGTCTTCGTTTGATGGTGGATCATCTTCACTTTCATCCAGGTTTTCCTCTGATATAACAAACTCATCCTGAGATCTGCTCAAAGAAAGACCACAGACAACACAGAGAGATATTGGAAAAAAAGTACTTTCTTTTTTACAAGAGGTCACATAGAAAAGACAAGGGCTGATTGGTCCAAGTTCCTCCTGGGGAGTTTCCAGTTGAACACAAGGAACATTTTTGCACAATGAGAAGACTTTGCCATTGGAATAATCTTCCCAGGAAAGTGGTAGGGCCCCCAACATCAGAAACTTTTAAAGATCCAGCTGAAGAGCTGGGCTATCTCGTCTAGACCAGGATTTTTCCCAAGAAAGGTTGGACCACATGATCCTTGAGGCTCTACCTAACCTGGTATATGCAGAATGAGCACTGCCTTGCATAAAAAAATGCCCAATCTTACAGTAATAATGCAGAACAAAGATCCAGAGAGAGCAAGCTGCCACCACTGACATGGTGTTTCAGTTGTCTACTTGGGCTAGAGCTGTGCAGCCCATTACACAGCAAGTCAAAATAAACACTGCCCAAGGGAGACCACAACTGACACAGGACAGATCCTGTAGATACAACAGCAACTACAGACAAGCACCACTTGTGGAGGCATAAAAAACACCCACACTTTCTAGCAGAGATTACCTCCCCTTATGAAGTAAAGACTATCCTACCCAATTTCTGAGAACAGGATATTGTTACTTAACTGACATGCAAAACATGCATCTTGTGAATTTAGCAGCTTGTAACACTCCATTTCCAAATTGAGAAAACTCTTTTTTGAAGACTCTTAAGCACTGAAGGTACACAGTGAGTTGCATCTGAGCACCAGCTCAGAGTAAATTCCAGTATAACATCCAGAAGATGTTCAGCTGGAGTTGAAAATGAAGGAGCACATTTTAACAGATCTGAGAGATTTCTGCAGGCTACATTCATTACTGGGAAATCTCCAGCATGTTTAAGCTCAACTATTCAGGATGCCACTGAAATGTCCTCAGTGTGGACACAGGTGACAAACAGCTCAAAAGTCACATCTCTGCTGAACAGATCATCTACACACTTCGTAAACAGACTCAGTGACTGGTGTAAACATTTAAAGGTTGATGGTAAAGAGTCTAAACCTCAGGCTCCACTGTGCTTCTTATTAAGGCACAAAGAACATCTAAAATTATTATTCATTTTTTGTCAGGAATTCTCCAGACTGAATTTCATGGAAAGAACACTTTGGTCAGCCAGAGCAATGCCCATGTAGCATTTAAAGCTTGACAAGACACGTTTAAATTTTCTACAGTATAAACCACTTCGGCTGTTTTCAAATTATTTCCTCAAGAGCAGAAATCAAGAATTGATTTCAGAGGATCTGAAGCACAAGTCCTGTGAGGAGCAGCTGAGGAAACTGGGGTTGTTTAGCCTGGAGAAAAGGATGCTGTGGGGAGACCTTATTGCTCTCTATAACTACCTTGCAAAGAGGCTGAAGAAAGGAAGGGGACAACCTCTTCTCCCTGGTGCAAGCGATAAGACCAGAAAAAAGGCTGCAAGCTGTGCTAGGGGATGTTCAGACTGGATGTTAGGAAGAATTTGTTCCCAAAAAGCTTATCAAACACTGGAACAGGCTGCCCAGGGCAGTGGTAGTCACCATCCCTGGAGGTATTTAAACAACATGTGGACCTGGCCCTTAGGGATACGGTTGAGAGGTGACCTGGCACTGCTGGGTTGAAGGTTGGACTTGGTTACCTAAAAGGTCTCCTCCAGCCAGTGAGATTATGTGATTCTGTCTTGAGCTTCGTGTCCTCTTAATAGGGAGATTTTATTCTTCAATTTTCTCCTGGACATGGGAGACTTCTGCTGGCACTGTGCAGTGCTGTGCTGGCATTGCTCATGAACTACTAATGATCTCAGAATCATAGAATCCCCAGGGATCGGAAGGGACCTCGAAAGATCGTCCAGTCCAACCCCCCTGTCACAGCAGGACCACATAGACCAAATTGCACAGGAACATCTCCAGAGAAGGAGACTCCACAACCCCCCTGAGCAGCCTGTCCCAATGCTCTGTTACCCTCACTGTGAAGAAGTGTCTTTTAATATTTATATGGAACCTCCTCTGTTCCAGCTTGCACCCATTGCCCCTTGTCCCATCACTAGATGACCTGGAGAAGAGCCTGGCTCCATCCTCCTGACACCCACCCCTCACATATTTATAGACATTAATGAGGTCACCCCCCTCAGTTTCCTCTTCTCCAAGCTAAAGAGACCCAGCACCCTCAACCTTTCCTCATAAGGGAGGCGTTCTACTTCCTTCAACATCTTCGTTGCTTTATGCTGGACACTCTCCAGCAGCTCTGTGTCCTTCTTGAACTGAGGGGCCCAGATCTGGACACAGTACTCCAGACGCAGTCTCACCAGTGCAGAGTAGAGAAGAGCCTCTCTTGATCTGCTAACCACCCCCCTTCTGATCCCCCCAGAATGTTGTTGTCCCTCTTGGCCACAAGAGCACATGCTGGCTCATAGAAATCCTGCTGTCCACTAGGACCCCAGGTCCCTTTCTCCTACACTACTCCCCAACAGGTCAGTCCCCAGCCTATACTGTCCCTGGGGTTGTTCTTGCCCAGATGCAAGCCTCTACACTGACCCTTGTTGTACCTCATTACATTTCTATCTGCCCAGTTCTCTAGCCTGTCCAGGTCTCACTGAATGGCAGCACAGTCTGCTGGGTGTTGGTGGCACCACCCAGCTTTGTGTCATCAGCAAACTTGCTGACAGTGCCGGACTGGCTATCTTCCAGTGGGGGCTGATATCTGTTCCTCAGCGGCAAGTGAGAAGGCGAGGGGGTGGTGCTTGCCTTCTGCCATGACTCCACTCACCCCTTCTACTTAGGCTTCTGTCCTCCCTGTGAGAGGTGCAGGGTGCTTGGTCTCCTTGTTTCTGGGTTTTATTTGGCTGTTATGCAGACTGGCTCCACCAGTCTACCTCTATTTTAGCCTCTCTAATTCTCCTGAGCCTTTCCACTTCTGCTTGTAGCTCTGCAACCTCATCTTGCAGCTGTGCTGCACGGTTAAGCAGATAATCTACCTGCCCGCACAGTACACAATCGAGAAAACTCGAGGGAGTGTTGCATTCCTGGCAGCCTGACACCTGCACAGCCTAATCTTGTTGGGGGACCTCTGAGTTCCCACATCCATATGCAGTGGTGACCGTAGCTTGGTGTTACTGTGCTGCTGTGTTGTTATCATGATTTTTGGGGTTTTTTGTTTGGTGTTTTTTGGGTTTTTTTTGTTTTGTTTAGTTTGGGGTTTTTTTGCCCACCAGAGGTATCATGACAGGGGTACTACAGAGTCTACCTGTAGTGGTCTGTGACTTGTGGTGAAAGTTAAATTGCAGACCTACCCGTCACTGATCTTGAATTCATCCTCACTCTCTTCCTCATCCAGATTACTGTCACTATCCAAGTCGTTTAGTCGCCGTCGTTTCTTGCGTCGTGCTGCAGCAGCCCTTTGTGGTCGCTTGTTTTCCTTCCTTTCTTCTTCTAGGATTGTGGAAATGTCTTTTCCACGGTGACCTGTGATATTTGACATGTCTTTGCCCCTGCCGATGCCTGAAAATTCAGCGATAGAAAGGGGGGAAAAAAGAGCAAAAACAGTGTGTTTACGATGTATCTTTTCCCCATGCCTCTAGTTTCAGTTTATTTTCTAAAGAGTAGTGTATAGTTTTTTGGTCATGCAAGACTCGACCTGGAGTCTTATTCCTGACAGCCTCTGCTCCAGCTGAACAGTCTTCTCGGGACATTCATTGTTTGGCCAGGGAATGATATTCCTGGAAAGCTGGTTTTACAGTTGAGACTTAGTTGTGTTCATTATATGGGTCTTGTGTGTTATGAGACATTTACCAAGCTTCTGAAAACTGGTATCTTTATGGAGCTGCCTCAAGCCAAACATCTGAGGGATAACAACTTAGAGTAGGTTTCTCTAGGCAATTTAAGGCAATGCAGAAGCACAAAACTATCTATAGCTCTCAGATACCAAGAACATAATTTCACTTAATTCACATTCAGCTGAGAAGTACATATGGATCCTGATTAATATCTTTAAGATGGCTGCAAACTCACTCTATTAAGAGGTCAAACCAATTTATAAGCCAGAAATGGCCATTGCCAAGAGAAATTATTTAGTATCATTTGAAAAATACAAGAGTGAAAACCAGAAACTACAAAGTTTAAGGGAGAGGTGAGATGAGAGTGCCCAGTCTAGAGAAGAAAAGGTTCCAGGGAGATCTCAGAGCAGCCTTTCAGTACTTGAAGTGGCTGACAAAAAAGCTGGGGACAGACTGTTTAGCAGGGGCTGTTGTGACAGGACAAGGGGTGATTGGTTTAAACTAATAAAGGAGATTCAGACTAGAGTGAAGGAAGGTGCATTTTTTTTATATACTATGCGTTGTACACAGTGGTCCAGGTTGCCCAGAGAGGTGGCAGAAGCCCCATGCCTGGAAACACTCCAGGTCAAGTTGGACGGGGCCCTGAGTAACCTGCTCTGGTTGAACATGACCCTGCTCACTGGTCTAGATAAGCACTGAAGGACCCTTCCAACTGAAACCATTCTGTGATTCTGTTATATCTGACACTTCTCATATAGAAATTAATTTGATCTCAATCTTCTGACCACCACACTGCAGTAAAAATCAAGGAACATGAAAACCATACCTCCTCCATCAGCCTCCTTGATGTCATCTTCAATTGCCTCATCAATTGCTTCATCAAATTCATCAAACCTAAAAGTAACAGCTTTCATTTACCACTTTGAAGTGAATTAACTTACTAACTTCTATTAACTTACATTGTGAAAACATATCTCAAAATCTAAAACTGCTCTAAGAAATCACACTGCACAGACAATGGGGCTGGATGTATAATAATATCATAAAAGTAATGAGCTGGACTGATGATAAGAGCCATTTTTTTGTAAGGCATGTTACTTATTTCTACTTGCTAGCACATTATGTGTCATTGCCTGGCTTACTTACTACTGATTTATGTGAGGAGAAAATCACTTTCACTTTACATGACATACCACTGAATATAACGATACCTAATGAAAGTTCTTTATGATGCTATCTGTGGCATTTTTCATGTGAAGTATTAGACATTTTTCCCACACCTTTTATTAGTTTATTAGACACACTATCAGCAAAACAGACTTTCTGAAAGGCACCTATTGAAGTAAAACCATTCATCTTGTCTAAATTCAGCTTGAAAACTTATTTCAGACAGTGTCTCCTCTTGAAGCTCACAGTAATCACACTAAGGATCTGCAAGATCCTAAGCTGAGCAGGCAAAGCATACTGTACACAGCGCTATACAAATAAGCTGGAATGTAAACAGAAGCAAAGTATTTGCCCGTGTCTGTTCTGCAGCAGCTTTTACCCAACTGCATAAACCCCTGATGAACAGTAACTCATATGAAGGGGACAATAATTGGGAGAAAAACTATCCAGTCTCTTTTACACAGATGACTTTAGTTTGTTTATTCAGCTGTGACTTCAAATCCTACGAAAAAGGATGGTCACTGATATTCTCACATAGATGCTCAGAGATTCAACATGCAGAAGAAGAAATTTTATTAACTGCATGGGAAAAGACAATTTAGATGACCATTTTTTCTTTTTACTTAAATTAATTTTGGTGTTGGTTTTTTAGATACAAACTACTAACAACTGGACAACATTGTCAACAAAGATTTGATTTCTCAGTCATGTAAAAAAGATGAAATATCTTTATCTTGGTCCTTTATCCACAGTAAACTCAAACAGAACAAGAAAATAATAGATCTAATATCATCCAGTATTCCAATATTTGGCAGAGAGCAATTATCACCTTTGGAAATAAGGTGAGGGATTTTCAGTCTCTCTATATTCCCTATGACACATTCAAAGCTTTAGACAGCAAGGAAGTAACTGAAATTATTCCACCAATAAGATCAGTTTCACATCACTCAAATACTATCTTCCTTTCCCACTGCTGAAGAAACCCCTCATTAATTGGAGAAATCATTTAATACTTGGAAATCACTACTAACAAATAATCTGAGCTCAGACATGAGCCCACAGCTGCTTGTCCAGCAAGTGTAATGGGAAGTTATTGCCATGTCTGGACGCATTAAGAAGTTAGGTAGATACAGAGCTTAGGCACATGGGCTTGGAGGAGACAGGTTAATGGTTGGACTCTTAATTAAAGGTCTTTTCCAACCTAAGCAATTCTATGATTCCATTGCAATCAGGCTGAATTTTGGAAAACATTAGTGACCTGTTCCACTTTCAGAATGCAGAGAGTCTAAATATCTTCAAATTTTGATTTACTAATTGCATTTTAGAACTATTTCTCTAAAGAATTACTGCTTTTGGACATACTATCCCATAATTGCATTTTAAGTTGCATGCTGTTTTCATTTAAAGAAGGTATAAAGGAGGAAAAGGAGAGGGGAATTTAAGGCCTTTAGGCACAAGCATAAGCCTCCCTTTCAACAAAAGAAGAGACGGCTTTAAAAATTCACCTGCTTTAACTTCATTCAGAACTGGCAGTAACACCAGAACAGTCTCCAGTGTTCCTGAACAAAGTACCATACACATTTTATGTATTTTTATGCATCATCCCTTCACTATATCTCCCTTCATATGCTTTTAGAACCATCAAGCATAACCAGTATGCAGAGGAAAGAACGAAGACACTTCAGTCGGGCTCATCTTTAAATGCCCAAGTGCACATGAGAATCAGTGAGTTGCTTGAGAAAGAAAACACTGTGACTTGTCTTTGTTTTACAAACTATTTAACCAAGCTGCTGACCTGTAACTTATGCACTTTCGGGTTCTGGTAGACCGCCTTTCAAGCAGCTTTGATTTTGGCTTTTTAGAATCTTTCTTCTTTTCTTCCTGACCTTCAGGTATTTCTGGCTCCTGTTCACAAAAGACATTGTCAAAAAGCTTTATCTCTTCATATTCCTCAAACTTGTTATAACTCAACGTACAACACAGATATTGAGATGATCTAGAAAGCTCATATGGCCAAACCAATATATTTTGACCCAAACATACACATTTTAACTTCTAATACAATGGCATGTCACAGAAGAGTTCCCGTGAACCCCGCTTACTGGCTACGTAACTCCACAAATCTGAGTGTAAGCGCCCAATGTGTTTATACTACACCACAGAGATGGTGTCTCAGGTGACACTCCCAGGACTAGTCAATGCAGGAGCACAACAAATTGTTGCTAGCATGGATACACAGAGACACCTCT
Organism: Upupa epops; assembly: GCA_013397515.1. NCBI lineage: Eukaryota > Metazoa > Chordata > Aves > Bucerotiformes > Upupidae > Upupa > Upupa epops. The sequence goes on along the minus strand of VZRI01005126.1, from coordinate 56,166 downwards.
AAAAGGTGCAGTTTCAATGCAGTGCCACACAAGTTCATTGTGAGACAGAGTTCCCAGGTTATCCATTTCAAATGAAACATAATTTGCCCTCAAGCTGAATTTTCCAAATATTTCATCACTAGCAAATTTGTAAAAGCTGTTATAATTTGTTATCCAGAGACAGGGGGGAGAGCTGGCTTTATTACAGTCAGAGTGAAAAATCTGTGTTTAAAAAAACCACACGTCTCATTTCACACACTCATGCAAGGAATACATGATATCATTCTGGATGAAGGCATTTGGCTTCAAAAGAATCACTATGAAATGTATTTAACAAGTGTAAAGGGGCTGCCCTCCACACAACTAAAGACGTTTGCCCTCATCCGTAAGGGCTAACTATATAAAAGCATCTGATAATAAAACACAGTTTTTAACCACATGTGACTTCAGCAGGCATTTGCTGGGAGCAAAAGGCTTGTCACACACGCTACATACTCCCTCTGAATTTTATTTGAGTGGTTGTTCTTTTGGAGATGCTACCAGCACTTTGAACAGGCACCTGAGAAACCTCTTCCCTGCAAAGAGTGGAATCCAAACCAGTAATACAACATGCCCACAGTAACTTACCTGAGGTGGAATGATGTTCTCAATACTGATACCCACATACACCAACCGCTCTTTTCTTTAGGAGAGAAAAAATGAAAATAAGGTTAGAGAGGCTACAGAAATACAAAGTACTGCTGTAGTTAGCCCTGTTTGAACTCTATTGCTTAGCAGAAGCATCACAAGAGGGATGTTCCAATTAAAATCCATTATTTCTGTTGGAATTATGTGTTCAGTCTCACAGCATTACATTTTTCTGCACATATAATGTAAGAAATTGCCAAAGACTGACAAACATGCAGTTTGATTTTGGGCACCACAGGAATGGTTAAACTGGAGCGTAAAAAAGCAATAACCCCCCCCCCCCATGAAACATACTAACAGTTATCTGTAACCCCCACCAATTGAGGTGCTGAAACACAAAATGGGAATTGAAATCACAGTGAACTGGAAAAATTATGTAAAGACTCGATTTGATCCAAAATGGACCTGATTTTAGACCTGGGTAGAAACAGTCAACTCTGTAAACTCCAAGAAGCAAATAACCACCTATGCAGGAATTCTTTGGCAGGGGAGAACAGCTGGAACAAAGATCAATAGTCAGGCTACTGCAGAAAGAACTCTCATGACAGATGATCATGTGAACACAACAGCCTAAAGGACAACCAAAGTAAGAAGTTGTCATGGCAGGCAGTCCTGTTCACACCAAGCTGGAGTACTTGGAACAATGTGAGCACCATCCACACTTCAAGAAATTGAATACTTCAGAGCTACCCAGTTGGAGTTATTTGAGAGCAGCAAACAAGCCCTGCTGAGAAAGGCTGAAAAAACAGGACAGACTGTTCTGGAGAACACTAGACTAGACATGGGATAGAGAATTGTGATGGTCCAGAAAAGATCACAGAAATGCTGTGAGGGCTGGAACCCACCCACTATGAGACCATAGCAGTGTTTGTCCTGGAGAACAGAAGGCTCCAGGGAGGGCTTAGAGTAGCCCTTCAGTTCTTAAAGGGGCTGATAAGAAAGCTGGGGACAGACATTTTAGTAGGGGCTGCTGTGACAGGACAAGGGATGATGGGTTTAAACGAAAAGGTTTAAACTAAAAAAAGGGAGATTCACATTAGAATAAAGGAAGGTGCTTCTATTGCTGAATAAAAGTGGTGAAACCCTGGCCCAGATTGCCCAGAGAGGTGGTAGAAACCCTAACCCTGAAAACATTCCAAGTAAGGCTGGATAGAGGTCTGAGCAACCTGCTTTAGTTGAAGGTGTCCCTGCTCACTGCAGGGACATTGGACTAGATAAGCATTGAAGGTCTCTTCCAACCCAAATCATTCTGTGATTCTCCTTTCTATTAATGTAAAACATTGAGAGACAAGTCATGAGAAAAACTCAGGGGTTTTTAAACAGTGAGGTTTTCAACATTTGCTTTTCTGTGGCCTGGCTTGAGCAAAAACTGTTTAAGAAATCAGCAAATGAAACAAAGACAGTCCTGCTGAGTTCAATCTTAAAATGAACTGCAAAATGAAGCATCAAATGCATTCCCGGTTAGTATGCAGGACACAGAAGCTCAAGACTTCAACCAACAGTTAAAACGTCTGAACCAACAGGTCTTCTGCAGTAGCTGCAGATAAGCACTGACTGGTCAGAAACTCTTCCTAGACAAATCCAGAAAACATTTTCTTTCCCGTAAGCAGCTGCAAAGTTGCTTCATGAAAGTCACAAGTATGAGTGAAAGGAAGTCCTGAACCTCATTTGGCCTGGGAGTGGATGAGTGCCTGCCTAGAGAGATTTTCTATCAATTAGTCTGAGAGTTGCTAACATGAACTGTAAAAGGATCATCTATAAAAGCTTTCCTGTCTGCTTCCTCTAGATGGAGGACCAATATGATAAATCATGTACTTGGCATTGGTGAGGCCACACTTTAATTACTGTGTTCAGCCTTAGGCCCCTCACTACAAGAAAGACATTGAAGTGCTGGAGCAGATGCAGAGAAGGGCCACAAGTCTCATAACGGGTCTTGAGACCAAGTCCTGCATGAAGCAGCTGAGGGAACTGTGAACATTCAGCCTGAGGCTGAGGAAGACCTTCCATAACTCTAAAAGGAGGTTGTAGAGAGGGGGGAGTTGGTATCTTCTCACAAGTAGTAAGTAACAGGACAAGAGGAAATGGCCTCAGGTTGTGCCAGGGGAAGTTTAGGTCAGACATTAGGAAAAAGTTCTTAATAGAAATTGTCATGAGGCATTGGAACAGGCTGCCCAGGGCAAGGGTAGCATCATCATCCCTGGAAGTATTTAAGCAATGTGTGAACCTGGTGCTTGGGGACATGGTTGAGTGAATCTGGCAGTGCTGGGTTGAAGATTGCACTTGATGATCTAAAAGGTCTCTTCCAACCAAAGAGATTCCTGTGCCTGTGATGAGACAGCTTTCTTCTTTTTGCCAAAAATACAGCCAACACAACTGTGAGTTTAAAGAAATTGAAGTATTTCTGTGCCCCAACCAACCAACCTGCTTCAAGTTTCACACCAAGCTGTAATAAAGATTGTAATTTCTTCTGGCATAATAATCTTGCAATTTGCTATGCCACTGTTAAGTTGACAGACTTCAATATTCAACTACTGTGTTGTGAAATCTTTTACAATAAAGGCTCATTTCTCTGTATGAGACTTCTTATAAAAGATAAGGTTCATCTGCTATGAGGATCAGACTGCAAAATGCTTAAGTGATTATCCAGACACTGAAAAGTGTTGTTGATATCAACTGTACCATCTTCTGTAACCATTAAAAATAAGAGGGTATTTTTTACTCTCTTGAAATAATTTGTGTTGCATCGACACACTGGAAGAAGCTTGCATTCCCTGTCATGTTTGTCAGCAGACTATTTACCAAAGTAGGTCCAAAAAAACTGTTGACTAGTAATGAGTTCCCCCACCACCAAGCAGAGCACGAGACACAGTTCCGTTGTGTCCCATACTCCAGCGCAGATGGAGGCCATGTGCGAGTTGAGCTCACTCACAAAAATAGCCAATAGTTTTGTTTCCAAAGCTACAAATCCAGCAGAACTGGCAAGCCATGGGTAATTTTACCAACAGCAATAACAAACAGAAGATTTAGAGGAAACTGAAAATTCTGCTTTTCCCAGTATGAATCACTATACTCCGTGTCACACTACAGTACCTGCTACAAATATTCTCAATTACTTCCTTTAAGAAGGTCTAACCTCCTGGTGAAATTTGCCTTTTAAGACAGAGTTCAGGCAAATTTCTGTGTAATAATGTTTGCACGTATTAAATTTGGTAAAGTACTTGGTAAGGGTCCTAAAAGGCTTGGATGATGCAAACTGTGTTTCAGGTCCCTCATTTTCTGGGTGGAAAACTGCAGACAGGATATTCCAAATACTGTTCATAAATGCATAAACATATTTTGCATTCAATGCAATGTGTGGGTAATGGCATTGCAATGGCAGGGGTAAACACATTTCATTTAAAGATGTAACTTAACCAACCCACTGCACTGCAAACTCCTGTACATTCTTCAGTTTTAACAGAATACAAAGCAACAAGACTGAAACCGCACATCAATCTGGGTGACCTTCGTAAGAAGTCAAGACGTAACCTTCTCACTGTGAGAACTCTCCACATGGCTGACAGCATCACTAACACACACAGCTGAACTAGTGCTGAAAAAAACCTTTCAACTACTAGTACAGGTAACCCAAATTTATGTTCAGACACATTAAACAAAGTGTAATATAAATGTTACTTGCTTTTTTTTCCTAATTATTGGACAACTTCTTCCTACTCACAAGCTCTCCCAGCACTGTGTGACCAAAATCAGTGCAAAGTCAAAACTGGCCTTATCAATTATTCCCAGCCTAATTTCCTCCTTGCTCCCTCACTGTTTTAGCACTTGTTCAGTTATTGTTACCCCTCTATACAGCAGCTCACTGTGAAGGCAGCCAACCATCAGTACCTGCGCTCTGCACGTTCCTTCTTTTTTAAGACAACATCCAGGTCTTGTAACTGCTCTTCTAACTTCTCACAGAGTAATTTCTGAGGGAATGAAACACAGTATTACTTTCCACCATAATTACTATCTTCATGTTGAACTTACAACCCTAAATGCCAAGAAAACATTCTTAGGTATTCGAGATCATCACTATTTAAAAACACTCCTCAGAAGACAACTAAACTTCAATGCTTGACACAGCCACGCCATGCCATGCCCAGTGTCATTAGCGTTCTCAGGGCAACAGCTCTTCTGGCAAAGATTTTTTACAAAAGCTGAGGAGCCGGAGCAGGCAGATGATTCTGAAAACATGCACAAACAGTTCCCAGTTCATTTCACAAATACAACATCACACAAGGCTCTGCCTTACCCTGCCAAGCAGTGTCCCTGCAAATCTTGTGATTTCACACAAACAGTAAATGGAACCAGACACATGCATGAGCTCCTTTTTTTTTCTTAGAAATAGCTTCTAACCTTCAAAAAAGCATTCGCTGTGCATTGTCTATGCACTTGTCTATTACTTGACAAGGACAATGCTGGCTTTCCCAGCAGCCACAATCTACTAAGACTCATGGGAAATAGCCGCTTTCTCTAACAAGCTTCTGAGCAAAAGTCTCTGACTCTGAAGAAGGAACAGCATTTCAGAAACAGCTGCTTGCCTTCAATCAATTTCTCATGGCCTAAAACTTCCCCCTCCAGGATGACAACATGGGATTTCTTTGAGGAAAAAATAAGGCCCTGTATTTTTGACAGTTTGTTAATCTTGTGGTAACTTAAGCAAATGTGGAGATTCCCATCTACAGGTCAGCAACTCAGAGTCATCCATCTCTAGCAGGAAAAAAAAGGGAAAGGAAAATCTCCTCACAAAAACTGTTTTACTAGTGGGCAAGAGGGAAGATCATCATCCAGCACGGTCTATTTTTTAGCAGAAAAAAAAGGATAAATTAACTTGTTGAACTCTCAGTAAGTCTCCACAATCAGATGCAAAGGCAAAAAAAAGAAACAGTAAGGTGGAACAGGAACCATACGTGCTGGCAAGGTGGGCAGAACCACTCTCCATCAGGGATTATCATCAAAGGAGGACGAAGGCAGGCTGTGTGGTATCCACTGTCACAAGAGTCACACAACAAAATCTGTGGAGACAAAATGAATTATGAGTATCTACTACCATTCCCAACAGGTAACAAGCTCCAGAACTATTTCTCCAGCCAACTCAGAAGAGCTTTATAAATACTTTGGACTGTGCCAAAACAAACAAAAGAAGTCAGTACTGCTTTTGAGTCAGGGCCAGGAGTGGTTTTCCCGGGGAGGTTTACGTATTAATTTTCCATTTTAATGCCACATTTTCTCTTACAATGTCTTCCCAGGCAATTACTACTGGTCTGTGTAAACCATGTGCCCATAGTGTGGATCTGGTAATGCCTTCCAGCTCCCAGCCTCAGTGGGAAACTCTACCTGGACAAAACTTGGTGTGAACTGTTTTTCCTGTGTCCTCATATTCACACAAAGGAAACCCTAGCCACTTCCTCAGTCAGGATAATTTTATGTCCTGGCCTTGCAGACTCGTAGGGGCACACAGAACCAGGAACTGTTAAGAGTTCATGTTTAGCTGGATAAAACAAGATACCCCCTTCCATTACATTAAAGTTGAGGAGTAAAGCTCAAGTGTCTACTGGATTATTTACCTCTAACATCTCAAAGGTATGAGCTCCAGCACCTCTCCTATGAAGACAAGCTGAGGGAATTCAGGCTGTTCAGGCTGTTCAGCCTGGAGAAGACTCAACTCTGTAGGGGCCTTATAACAGTCTTCCAGTATCTGAAGGGTCCTACAGGAAAGCTGGAGGGTAGCCAGTAATACCACAAGAGGGAATGGCTTCCAATGAAAAGAGGGTAGATTTAGAATGGATCTTAGGAATAAATTCCTCACTCAGAGGGTGATGAGACATTGAAACAGGTTGCACAGGGAGGCTGTGGATAGTCCCTCTCTGGAAGTGTTTAAGGCCAGGTTGGATGGGCCTCTGAGTAAGAGGTGCCCTTGTTCATGGCAAGGGTGCTGGAAATAGATGATCTCTGAGGTCCCTTCCAACCTAACTCATTCTATGATTCTATGATGATTTTGTGAACCTTGTCTCATCTGTGTGAGGATGGCTGGCACACACCTGAGAGAACACTTATTTTGTGGATTCAAAGCAAGACTGCACATTATTCATAATGATACTGACTGCTGATGAACCAGGCCCATAAATATTAGACATGGGGAAAGCTTGCTGTGCTCTCCTTGCATGGCATTTTGCTGTACCCAGTACTCAACAGCGATGTACAGCTGTATCCAACAAGGGTAAATAGCTGTGTCACAAGACACTAGAAATCACACATGACACTGCTGTTCATGGTTTTTTAATGTTGTCTCTTCTGTATTCATTGAGGTTGATGGCACAACCTCAAAGCCTCATCCAGATTAATTCTCAATGGGTTTCTGTTTTACCTGTAATAGAAGATATTTCAGAGGTGGTAAAGAGAAGAAATATATACTTCCCCTCCTTATTTAAGGCAAACTCATCTACACTCATGAGGTTACCACCAGAAACCTAGAGTGTTATCCTGCGTACAGCCACCCAAAGGCTGCTGTGGGTGATACCACCAAAACCAATCCCAAATGTGACACAACAGACAACAGCAGCTTTCCCCAAACACTTACCAGTTCAGGGTGATTGGGAAGGCCACACTTCTTGCATGGCTCATCATCATCAGCAGGTGCAGCTTCTTCCTCTTCCTCTTCCTCCTCTTCCTCCTCATTGCCAGAATGTTTTTCACTTTCTGAGTCTTCACTTTCGTCATTACTTGAGTATTTCCATCTGCCCCGTGTTCGTGTACCTGTCCACCGAACTTTGCTTCTCTACGTGACACACCATATTGAAGAGAGAACACAAAAGGATCTTCAGTTTCTTCCACGTCTTAAAGAATATTCACCTCCACACTAAAGTGATTCATTTCAATCTGGACCACTGCAGTCAGTTTACAGCAGAGCACTGCAACCAACAGACAGTTTTCCAAAGAACTCTTCCTCTTTGGAAGGACTGTAAAGAAAGAAAAGTTCATACTATCTGCAAACGGACATTTTCAAATATGATTTAAAAGTAGGAAGACTAATCTGTCTCTCGGTTCCTTTTTGTCTACTTTAACAAGCTTAATTTTCTTGTGAACACAGTGAACTTGACATTTCAACTTTCTGACTTACTGACAAAAGCTTTTCTCAACTCAAAGAGTTCCTCCTATACAGTTTGCCTTATTTCACTTTAGGAAACAGTTTGGCCCTCTAACAGAAGTATTGCTGTGCTTTCCTTTAAGATAAGCATATATTTCTGCAATAAAATCCCTGCACCTTTGAAGTGTAACACTTAGATCTAAGTCTTCTCTTGCATTTATACTTCTGCATTATTTTTCTGCAGTGCTAACTGATAGGACTGGTATTTTTTTGCTAATCAAAGGGGTATCTACCTCTTTCTATCATATTTTGAAGAAAAACCAGATTTCTATTAAAATTCAGATTATTATTTGGAGTTAGTTAGAACTGCTGTTTGTAACTAGGACAGTTCTACATTTAAAGCAACATACTGAAGAGAAGAAACTTCTCTTCCCATTAGCTGACTTGTTTCTGCTGTCATTCTCCCACAGCTCTTCCCCCACCTCTCAAAGACATTTGAAGAAAAAGGAAAATAACTTTTTGAGCTATTTCTACTCAAATAACTTTTTTCAAATTTTATCAAAGTACTCAGTGACCTGAATGAGCTAAGTAAACTAAAATATACAAAATATTTCTCCTGCAGGATGGACTTGTACTAAATCTGTGCTTGTCACAAATATTGTAAACATATTGTTTCTGGGTTTTAACATTAATTTTTACAACTTTACAGATTTTGCTGTTAACTAAACTTTAGTGGCAAATACATTTTGAATCAATGATAGTATTATCTTAAGTTCAGGCTTCATCACTTCATAATTGTTTTAAATCTATTTTTAAAAGATCTTTCTTTAAATATTAATAAATTTAATATATACAATTTATAATAGTCAAAGATTAGGGTATTCTTAATCTTGACAGAAGCCTATCAGTTTCAACCTTCCTCCTCTACTACATTTGTATTAAAATCTCTCTAGAAAAATAAGCATCTTTAGATCTTTTTATCTTTCGGAAAAAGGAGATAAAAGTTAAAAAACCTGTATCGTAGAGCTTATCATCACTATTTGTTTATCTTTTAATTAAAAGAGTTAAGTAAAAAATTTTAAATGAAACGTTGTTTATTTCTTTACGCACATGACAGAAGTTTTCAGTATAATTATCATTCACTGAAAGATCAACCATGTGTTCATTTTATAGAGGTTATTCAATGCTGAAGGAAAAAGTGAATGTTTCAGTAAACCTACATAATGGGTAAGAAAAATTGTAGGGATGGAAAACTAAGCATTTCAAGTTGAGTGCACTTCAGATGTAGACTGCACTCCTTCTCTTCTGTACTCTATATCCAAAAGAAATGGAAAACAAATTAATAAAAGGTGTTTTGTCATTATTTATGTAACTGTAGAAGCACACTATGCCTAACTGTGTGTTATGTTCACCTGACAAAGATCCATGCTGCATTAGCAAAACTTTATAATGAAAACTGATATCTCTACCCAAAGTAAAAAGTATGGAAAAAGCCAAATTATATAATGATCTCACCACAATAATAAAAATTTCATGTAGAAACAGAACTTATAATATTTTTATTCTTCAGTATTTGCTTGTTCCTGTTTTGTCTTACAGTCACCTTGGCCAACCAGGTAACAACAAGTATCCATCTAGTAAATCCACAGGTGCTACAAGTCTCCATTCAGTTGTTCAGTCAGGCTGACCCAGGTCTGATCTTTTCAGTTTTGAGAAGAATTTGCTCCGGCTTACTCAGTCTACTTAGGTGAAGTGTCAGATTTTATAAACCGGTAAGTCAACAGATATTAGCCCTGTCTAAAGGATGTTTTCAAATTGGTTGAGTCCACTAACTGTATTACAAAACTAGTTTCTTGCAAAGGCTGCTCAAAGGAACATAATCCTCAATATCCTATGTAAGGGTATATTCTCCTTATAGACAAGACTCCGCCTATCCACTAGTCCCAGTTAACAAAATAACATTACCTTGTTAACCTTCAAATGTGACTCCTTGTCTCGTTTTTTTACATCTTCTTTTTGTTCCGGTTTTTGTGATGCTGCAGGTTTCTCCTCTTCCTCTTCAGGTCGTTTTTTGTCAGGTTTCTGATCCCGAGTCTCCACAACTTTTGGAGTAGGCTTGGATATTCTTGGAGATCGCCTTAACGTGCGGCCAGCGCTGACCTCTTCTGGTGGTGTTTCTGCCTTTCTCTTTCGACTGGAGATCCTGATTGTTAACTTAATTCCTTCTTTCTGTCTTTCAGAAGTTATTTCTTTATTGTCTGTTGCACAGCTTCCTTCTTCAGAAACTAACTTATATTTGAATTTGCTTTTAGATACAGGGGATTCCTTTTTACTCTCTGAGGAGTCCTCTAGATTAGAAATATGGGCATCATCTGACCTTTCTGGCTCTGTCTTAGCAGCTTCTGGCTCGACCTCTTTTTTTTCAGGACTGGGTTTTTCTTCTACTTTGCTCTCCTCAGGCAGTTCCATTTTATTGTCCTCCTTCTCCAAAACAGTTTTCTCTAAAGTAATAGGAGAAGTAGATGCAGAGGGTATCTCAGCAGCTTTTGGAGAATCAGGTTTCTCCTCAGACTCATCTTTATTTTTTGAAATATCTTCATCAGACTGTGCAAGCCAGGGCAGCTCTTCAGGAGCAGATGCATTTCCAGACTTATCTGGCTTCTCTAAACTTTCTTTGGGCAGTGCTAGTTGGTCCTTGTCAATGCTAACAGCTAGTTTATCTTCAGTTGTTTTGGCACAGTCTTCAGAGTTTGAAGACTCTTCCACTACCATTTCAGTAGTTGTGCTGTCAAGGGACTCTTTTTCCACAGGACTAGATTCCTCCTTTAAAGGCACTTTCTGATCAGAAACCTCAGAGACCACAGCCCCTATCTCTTTTACCACAGTTACTGTATTTTTCTCAGCCTCACAGGCTTTTATGATTTTAGTAACAGAATTGAGAGAGTCTGGTACCTTTTCCCCACTCTTTCCATTTTTCTCTTTTAAGGAGCTGTTGTCCTCCTTTGGGCTAGTAGTATGTTCTGCCTTAATATTTTGTATGACACTGGTAGTTATTTTTTCACAGCTCACCTCTCCATTTACTAGCACCTTCCCATCAGGACATAGAGCAGTAATTGTAGGCACTCTCTTAAAAGCTTCTTCTTCTGGTTTCCCTTCTTCCTTTAAGACATCCTTCGTTGGAGTAACACATTTACATAAGGGCCCCTTTATTGGACTGTCATAGTCATCCGTCAGCTTGATCTCTCGCTTTTTAAGGGGTATTTTTGCCTGCTGGTCATTTTTAAGTTTCTCACTTTCTTCCACAGACTTCTCCACTATTTCTTGAGGAGTTTTGACATTAACACAAAACTCTAACCTCTCTGGCTCATTAACTGCTACTTTGTCTGTACAACTTTTTACTTCTTTTAAGTCTTTTGGTTCTATTTTGTTTTCCTTTGCTTCTACTTTAACAGGCTTGACATTTTCTTTAAAGGAGTCACTTTCTTCTTTGACAGTTTGCTTTTCTTCATTGTGTTCTGAAGGTTTCTCTAATTTTACTATTACTGGCAATTTTATGATTTCTTTCTCTTCCACTTTCTCAGTTTTCAGTGTGTTTTCATCTTCTTTGACCATAGGAAGAGGATGGCTTTCCAATTCCATTGACTGCTCTTCCATCTCCTCCTTTTCTTCTTTGATGTTCACTTGATTTTCTGTTGACAGAGAAAATCAACCATGAAACAATCCTACAGGATTACACAAAGCATCTATCAAAACAAAGGTGTACGTAAGAAATCCAACAACCCATAGTCCCCCACAAATAAATCTTCTCTCATGCAATTACCAGGAATTTAGCATATATCATACTGGCATTACATGAGGAGGCTGACAATTTTCAGCTATGAAACCAATTTAGTTCTAGATCAAGGTAAACTCAGGTTTCACAAGCTAGCTGCAGAATTCTAGATTTATCCTTTTTTATAGCAAGATCTCTGCCCCTTTAATAGTACCACAAGACTTTCAGAGGATACATAAAACAAGAGCAGAAAAAACAGGAGAAAGCACAGAAAGCATCAACTGGAAATGTCACTTGAGTTTCTCAGTTATTTCACAAACCAGAACAAGGCGTAAGATTCCAAGGTCTTCAAGTGAAATTCCACATAGAAATCAGGCTTCTGTTTGTACATGACTTTATTTCAAGAAATACCTTGCTATTGTGTATCATCAGTTCGGAGAAAAGAGAAGACAACATTATAGCTTGCAGTAAAGTTTACATAAGTTCTCTAGGCAATGACTACGTCTCCTATGTACTACTGAAACAACACTAATGGACAATTTTACATTCACTTTATCTACCACTGCTAAAACAAGCACAGCGAGTAGTAGAGTATCCCAGAAAACCCTGCAGAGCAAGTTCGGTTGTGCCTACTCTGTCAAGTCAGTTTTAAATCACAAGGGCTTGAAGCACAGTTCCAGCATTCAGAAGAAACCATACATCTCTTTTGTTACGTGCTCATGTCAATTATACTGTAGTCTCTTAACGCTTCCTGGTTTTCCACTTTACCATACTTTTGGAGTCAGCTAGTGACAGAACTCATTAGAAAAAGCAAATACAATAGCATTACATAGACACAGAGCTTCCCAAAGTGGTTAGAAATACACAGGGGAAAGTAAGTGACAGCTAAGAGTTACATTAAAGAAAATCAGCATTTTAGGAAAGAGCGATGAGGAAGCATGAAAAGACTGTAACACTGTCAAATACAAAGTGTGTATCCAAATTAAGTCTCAGAAAACAGAACAGCAGTGAAAGCTGCTTATCTTACGGCACTAGAAGCAATAACATTTTGAAGGTTAAGGCTGGTGCTTTACCAGTCATAGAAGTGGTCCACACTCTGAGCCCTGGTAACATAAAACTTGCCTCTTTTGTTTGTTTCTACACAATGAGATATTTTTTCTGCTTTCGAATTTTAACATCCTCCCTTCACACTTCCTTCGGAACTTTTTGTCTGAACTTGCTCAACTATTTCTTTCCCTCACCTACTGCTTTCTCCAGAACTTTATCAGGGATTGTCACTACCCTAAAGCTTTTTATATTATATATATACTATATATACAGTGTGTATATATATACACTATATATAACTATACAGTTATTCTGTAGTTTAATTCCCCAAGTTGCTCACAGAGCATTTCATACAAACAAAACTACTCAGCCAGTGCACAAGTTGTCAACACTATTCAAGTCAATCTGCCAGGCTAGTAAAAAATACGTAAGCACAGTCTCAGTTTACCTTATTTTCATCTGAACTAATTTAACACTGTTTGGAAAATGGCCAAAGCAAACAGGTCTTCCAATATGTTTTTGCTGTACCTTAGGAGGGTTTTGAATGCAGTCCTTCGAATAACAGGAAGAAATACTTGAGAGTATTTCAGTACTTGGAAGTAATTCCGCAGCATGGGTAACCACACAGCATATGCTATCACATCCAGATACTGTAAATGCCTTAAAGACAATTCTGCAGGTGTTTGTCACAACTTACTGCTGTTTCTGTGTGATCTTTTCTATGTGATCCTGCTCTAAAAGGGGATGTTGGACTAGATGATCTCCAGAGGTCCCTTCCAACCCCTACCATTCTGAGATTCTACAAGTAGCCTTTTAAATGCTTCCACAACAACCCAAATTTTATCTAAAAGTTTTTTTTCTTCTGTTCTACACTGTTGCAAAGAACAAGAACAAAATACCAAGACTTTCTCTTTGATACTCAGGAGCAAGAGAGGCCCTGGCTAATCCAGTACATCCAATTAACTTAAAGAGATTTACAGAAACACATACTAACACACTGGAATCCTTAAATCTTGGTTCCAATTGTGAAAGGAATTTCCTGTACTAACACCAGGTAATAACTGGGGTAAAATTACTTGGGGGTGTAAGCTTTTAGCTTTCCGTAATCTGAAAAAAGCTGATATTCTTATAATGCAAAAATACTACAGGCTGATTAAACCAATGCACAAACCAACAAGTCAGGCAAGTTATTCAATATGTGCAATGACATGATAATAGAAAGTAAGGAAAAAAATTCTTCATTAAAAAAACAACAATACGGTGGAGGCAGCCCCAGTCCACTTTTCCAAAATGTTTCAGCATTTTAAAATGGTTTAACATGACCTCATGTCTTCTTAATAAAACATGTCAATTGTGAAACATGTGAGGAAATAACCTGTAATTTTTTATTCAAACTCAAAAGCAAACATAAACAACACAGCCAGTACTGTACTGATGTCAATCATGGCATTGCACAAACATTATTTTTCTTTTTAAAATTTTAATGTTGCTAGAACAGGAAACGTTTGCCAACAGCCCAAGCCCCACAGTAACATACAATGATGAGCATTTACAACATTATACAAAATGTACAGCAAAAATCAAATTACTTAGAAAACAATTTATACACAGCTCTCGTCTCATAAATGAACTCTTGAGCCAAAATACACACTAAAAAGCTTCAAAGGTATTTATCATTTTAAAGTATTCAATATTTACTTATTAGCTCTGAACATTAACTCTGATTGATTAACTTTCTTGTAAAAAAAAAAAAAAGTCCTCATCTAAAAACAGTAACTTTTCAGGAAGTCGAAAATTCTAACACTGACACAGCACAACATTTAAAATTTGAGAAAAGAAGGCTGAAAACCTTGTGTAGATGATTCTTCACCCTTTTTGGTATCTTCATCTTCTATGCTTGGGCTTTCGCGTGATGAATTCTCCTGCTGAGAATTGTTGGGTTTTAACAGGGCAGGATCGATTTGTGCTTTGAGGAGCTCAAGGGTCTCGGCAAGCTCATTGCGGTTTCTAGATGACAAAATAAGAGACCATATTGTCTGATAAGCCACTGAATCACCCAAAGGGATTCATAAAAAATAAACAAACACCATCTGCTTAAATGGACACTGCTCTGAATACCTGATACACGAGCAGAGCGAAACGCCTGTCCCACTGGAACTTTGCTGTCAGCAACCTTCCAATTTACCTATACCATAAGGAAGGACCTTCTCTATCTTGACTCACACATTCAAGATACTACCATTATTCTTTTATTTATTATCCTCTAACCAACTCTCACTGATTTTTCTTGGCAATTAATTTTTTCTCCCAGCAGAGAAGAAAGTAGCTCTCTGTTCATGTACCAAAGAGGCAACCACATCACTTGGGTGAAAATTTCAAAAGCAGTTAAGTTTAAATTCCCTTTACAAGAGCCCAAGCACATTTCACAAACAACACAAAGCGACAGAATTTTCCCAGCAGAACTTGATTTCTTCTACTTTTGGCATTGATCTCTGGAATCTATAATGCACAAAGGGAGACAAATGTCACTCAGCACTTCATCACTTTTTGTTTACATACAACAGCTGTCTAAGTTTCACTGGCACCAATGCTTTACATTTAGAGCCCACTGACAGTGCTTTAAACAGTTTTGTATGATGTCATGGTTAGTAAAGTTATGGATATGTAAATAAGCATCAGACAAATTCTTTACAAACAGAAAAAAACCCATCATTTGACTTTTTTTAGGTCTATTTTTAGAGTCAGGAGTTGATTATAATGATCCCTGTTTAAAATTCACTTGAAATTAATCAAATTAAAAAAAATCAACAAAGAATAAAAGAGATTTACATAGAGATAAACTAAAACTGGGTAACTAGAAGACTTGGACCCCTCACTTCAAGACAGATACTGAGGTGCTTAGGAGAGCAACAGGCTGGTGAAGGGACTAGAGGGAAAGTCTGATGAGGAGAGGCTGAGTCGGAGGTGTTTAGCCTGGAGGAGATCAGGCTCAGGGAGGTCCTTATCACTCTCTCTAACTACCTGGAGGGAAGTTGTAGACAGGTGGGGGTCAGGCTCTTCTCTGTGGTAACTAGTGATAGGATGAGAGTGCAGGGCCTGAAGCTGTGCCAGGGGAGGTTTAGGCTGCATGTTAGGAAGCACCTCCTCATGGAAAGGGTGATCAGACACTGGAATGGACTGGCCAGGGAGGTGGTGGAGTCCCCACCCCTGGAGACACTTAGGAAAAGACTAAAAATGGCACTTAGTGCCATGGTCCAGCTGATGTGGTGATGTTAAATTATAGGCTGGGCTTGATGATCTTGGAGGTCTTTTCCAGCCTCAATAATTCTGTGATTCTGTGAACAAATTTCAAGTTTAATTACATTTTTTGAAAGATTCTATATACTTTGCCCAGAGCAGAAAAGTGAAAAACAAAATCTGTATCAGGAATCACAAAAGCCATAGATATCAGCCTAAATTATCAATAAAGTATTAACAGACCAATCTGCAGCCTTTGAGACCCAAAGGCACCGAGTCACATGCACATCAGTCTGCATCAATGTCATGCACCTCATCTTTGCTCACATATGAGCTGAATTCTACTCCAGAAGATGTGTGGTGCTTATGTTTACTATCAAGAGTTTTTTAGCTCCGTGAAGTTAAAACTGAAATGTAATCCCCCTGAGATCAAAAGTTCACCTAAAAATTTCTTGACAGAGCACGAGTTCAACAAATAAGACTCATCCTCCATTTCCTAAGGCATTTAGCAGGGCAATAAGCAACATGGATCCACTATTAAGAGATTCTTCTCCTGCTAATCTTTCCATATGCCCACTGAATCCTGATTTAGTAGAAAACAGATTACACATTGGCTATTACCAACAAATCAGCAAGTAATTTCTGTACAGAGCTATTCACCAAAACAGAGATGTGAAGGCAGAAAATCCCACTGTCGGGAATCCTGCTCTATGGAGAAACAGAGTAAATTTAGTAAAGAACATTTCTGAGCCCCAGCCACAAGTAGCTAAAAATTCCTGCAAAGTAAGACAAAAGATAAAAAGTAAGGAATACCTAACAATACACTTCCACGTAGAGCCATCCTGGTCATCCTGTTCTTCTATGTACATCCTGACATTATGCTCTTGATCCAGCTGATACCAATACATCAGGCCATCTTTGTCTCGACCAATGGGCTGAAGACGCATGGCATCTGCATCCTCCTCGTTAATTATATTCTTAAACTTTAGATTGTCATCAAACTGACATTCACAGAGATACTGAAAAAGTGAGAAAGTAGAAAGACTGTTAAAATACCAGAACTTTTTAGTAGGCCTCCCCTGAATCATGATCCCTGCACATTTTTAAAGTTATGCAGACATGGAGGTTAAGAACATGGTTTAGGAGTGGGTTTGTTACAGGTAGGTCCATGGTTGGACTCAATGATCTTCATGGTCTTTTCCAGCCTGAACAACTGTATGATTCTATCATCTGAGAGTTGCAACTACTGTGATCTTTTCAAACCATGTTGGTTTTGAATGGAACATAAGAATTTAGTTTTAGTGTGGGGTTTTTCCTAGCCAGTCCAGAATCTTTATTTTTAATTATACAATCTACTTATTTTCTACATGGTACAAATGCGTTCATTCTACAACAAAGCACATCCACAACTTGGAACAAACCCTGACAGTTTTTGCAAGGTTTGGAATTCAACAAGCTAAGAAACATTTTAATGAGTGCAGTGCACAGGCCAACAGCTACCAACCAAACAATAAATACAAAAGAATTTTCATACAACCTGTGGAAAATACACGAAGGCTTACGTTCAGTTTGGGCACAACCATAAGTATTATGTCTGAGTATCAGCTCCACATATGACATATCCACTTACGGTTTAATCAAGCTGAATTTTTAACTTATTTGAGCAAGAAAGTGGTATCTCAAACATACTTAAGTAAGTGAGGAAAAAGTACTTTTGAAACTCGATGGCTGTATACCTTCAGAATCCCCAGTTTGCATTCAACACTCATTTCTAGGTATCCTTTTTTCTCCATCTCCCAAGCCCAAGTGCTGTTGAATTCTTGGCATATCTGTCACAAAAACAATGATTACTAAGATTAGTGGAGAAAAGCAACTTTAAATGTTCATAGTAATAGTACTGTAGTGCAGCAGTAGTTACACCTGTTCTCTTCAGGACTGCAGGTCTGAAAAACTCATACAAAAATAAAAAACAGAACTGGAGTGGGTTGATAACACTGGAAAATCTCCACAGAGGAGATCACCATGATTCTGACCAACCTTTTTGAAGCGCTTAAAGTAGGCACTCTGCACTGGAAGGTATTTTTGTCTCTTCTAGGAAAAAATCTTCTTCTCTTTCTGACTTGTCTATTCAGAATATAAATTCTCTCATGTTGTCATGATTTCTTATTACATGTCCTTACAACCCTTTGCATGGAGCTGCCAAGCATTCTTAGGCTCCCTACAATCATTCTGCAGATAACAAATGCAACTGAAACACCACACTGTAGAATTATTACTCTTTAGAAAACACCTTGCGCTTCAAGCTGCTTGGTAAGTATTTAAAAATAGGGTAGCTAGAACAAATTTCACTTGACTTGAAACAATGCACTAAATGACACCAACACAAAAAACCCGAAAACGAACACACAAAAAAATGGCAGTAGAGGATAAAGAGATGGAATCAGCAGGAGCTCAAATAATCATGATGGAGAAGGAATTCTCTACTGAACAACTGAGATACATTTATGACAATTCTCACAGAGAGGGAAGAGCTACTTATCAATTGAGGACACATGGCAGGTTCTCCAATTAGTGAGGTTATTCTAGTAGAAATACTCATTAGGAGGAAGAGAAAGCTAATCACAGCTACATCACTAGTCTGGACTCTCCAAATTAACACAAGGTACTGTTGCTCCCTGGGCTGCAAGTGAGTAAAGCCCAGCTCAACCACAGAATGTCTTTGGCTGGAAGAGGCCTTTCCATCAACTTTCAACCCATGAACTACTTTCATGACGAGTAGGGAGATGATCCTCCTCCTCTATTCCACTCTCATGAGATCCCATCTAGAGTACTGCATCTGGTTCTGGAGCCCCCAACACAGAAAGGATATTGAGCTGCTGAAACATGTCCAGAGGATGGCCACAAGGATGAGTGGAGGGCTGGAGCACCTCTCCTATGGGGATAGGCTGAGGTAGTTGGGGATGTTCAGCTGGAGAAGAGGAGGCACTGGGGAGATCTTATAGCAAGCAGCCTTCCAGTACCTGAAGGGGGCCTACAAGAAAGCTGGGGAAGGGCTGTTTCCAAGAGCTTGGAGTGGTAGGAGCAGGGATAATAGTTTCAAGTTGGAGGAAGGTTTAGACAAGAAGTCAGGAGGAAGTTTTTCGTGATGGGTGGGGAGACACTGGAACAGGTTGCACAGGAAGGTTGTGGCTGCCCCGTCCTTGGAAGTGTTCAAGGCCAGACTGGATGGGACCTTGAGCACCCTGGTGTAGTGGGGGGTGTCCCTGTTCATGGCAGGGGGGGTGGAACCAGATGGTCTTTAAAGTTCCTTCAAAACTGAACTACTCTGTGAATCTAGGCAGCCTGTTCCAATGCCCAGCAACTCTTTTGATGAAGAAAGTATTACTAACATTCAACCTAACCCCTTCCAGGGCAATCTGCACACATTTCCTCTAGTCCTATCACTTGTCACCAGGGAAACAAGGCTGTGCCCCTCCTTGACCCTTTCAGCTAGTTGTAGTAGCAAGAAGGTCTCTCTTCAGCCTCCTTTTCTCCAGGCTAAACCCTCACAGTTCCCTCAGCTGCTCCTCATAAGATTAGTGCTCCAGACCTTTCATGAGCCTTGATACCCTTCTTTGGAAGTCTCCCAATCACCAAATTATTATTAAACACAAGATGCAGTCAGTATGCTATTTAGAAAATCCTCAATCACCTCTCAAAACAGCAGGAAAAATAACTCTAAATTTCACTGACCCAGAAGCAGTGATCAACTGATTAACATTGTAAAACTCCATGTGGGCAACAACCAACTGTTCCTCTAGCCCCAGCACCCACTGCCTACCCAATACTGCTGCAAGTTCTTCAGTAACCCAACGGCAAGCCTGCAGTTAGATGGGCGCAGCCATATCATAAATCACACTGATTTTATGACCTGCAGAGAATTCTGAGTGTTCTATGGTGACAACAAATCCTGCTGGAGAGCAGCTTTTCCTGCTCCTAGGTTACGGAATGTGACAATGGGGGGTTTTCCAACACAAAGCCAAAGCTGGCAGCAAGAGACAAGCACTGCTTGCTCACAAAATGAGATTACTTTGCTTTCTCTCTCCTTTTCCACCCTGTAATGTGAACAATGCTGGGAAACTGTATATCAGAATCCTTGCTAAGAGTACGTGCCAGTTGCTGTTCATTACTTACTCATTAAAAAGAAAAGTAATAAGAAGTTTCATATGCTGCAGAAGTACATCACTGTTGAAGTAAAAGCTCAGAGACATCACAGCTGATGAAGCATCTGCTCAAACTGAAATGTTGGCATCTTGACGATTTAGAACCAGATGATTGGCTTTCTGCTGACAAGAACTGTCACGGCCTACTGTCACAGTTCTTACTGATTCAGTCTCCTCTGGAATGTCAGTCTCTGCCTTCATAGAAGGGATGCTTCATACTGATCAGAAACCTGCTGCTTGTGGGAACAGTTGGCTTGCACCTGCAGGTTCAAAATTGGTCAGCACCTTCCCACCCTGCAAAAGAGATGCTGAAACATCTTGAATACTTCTAAAGCAGCTACAGCAGCATCCGACTCCATTAGAATGCTCCAAATGTTCACTTTAGACAATGAAAACAGGGAGGTGAAAGTCATGGCAGAGGAGTTTCCTTGGGTGGGACTATGAACACCTGAATTGTAACAACCAGGGGAGAAAACTGTTCAGAAAGTGTTTATTTTGGGGTAAAGGGGTCCAGATGGACCAGAGATTTTTACCTATGTAAACATGCAAAATACTTTTGACACTACTCAAGTTGTTTGCCAGGAGATGGCACAACCTTAACTCTGCCATGTGTTTCTCAGAAAACAGCTAAGCTGGATGGTTCCTCTTAGTTTCAGACAAACCAGTTCTTTACCTAGGTCATAAACAATACATAAACACCTTTGTGCAGTGCAGAGAAATTCAGATGCCTGGAGCCCTATAGCCACTTTCTTCCAAAAAAGACTAGTGTGTGTGCTGTGAGCCAGCTTGGGTGATTCGTCATCAGAATAGGGAAGGAACTCTCAACAGCCACATTCACTTCCTATCCCAAAATATATTAACCTGTCAAAACACCAGCTCCAGCCTAAAAACAATTTTTGTGATGCTCTTTATAAGCACAGTAGTCCCATAAAGCATATCTGATCAACAGCTAGAATATAAACAAAACCTTAGTCATATATACAGGCATAAATATGAAAAACATACAGGGATGAATGTCCTCTACTTAAACGTTTCCTCCGAAATCAGGACAGAAAAATGGTCAAATCTAGAATGCAGCAAACTGTTTTATCAAAGCAACATGTCAGTAGTTTCTATGAAGAAAAATCAAGTCAGTGTTGCTGCTTAGAGTGTCAAACAGTCCTGCAAGCATCTTGGAAGAATGGTCTTCATGGCTCCACACCTTCTCAGGTTTTCCTGGCTTTTGTGGCATTTCCCAATACTCTTCATTGGTTTTTGAAATTAATCACACCCCTTTGAAACTAGGACAATATTAGTATAGCTCTCCATGAATTAATTATATTAATGTTCCTTTTATTCTTCAAGGCTTCTTCAAGTCACTGGATAAAATACGGTTCAAGTTTGCTCTGGAGCCTATTAAATGAAGTAGAATTTATTACTGCTTGCTGGGTCCAGCCAGGAGTTTGTGGAAGGGTTTTTTTACCATTTTCCCATTCCTGCAGTGCTGTTGGAGGAATGTTTTCCAAACTTTTAATTCATAATTGTGTTTTATCCCTCTACTTTCTGCTTACCACACAAGTGTAAGCCACTTCAGAGAGGTATCACTAGTCAGCCTTGCTTTTTCCCAGCTTGCTGAACAGGCTTTTTAGATACAGTGAGGAATTCAGCACAGTTTAGTACTCAGAAAATGCAAATCATACAAAGTTACACAAATCATTACACTGTATATAACATTATGTAATTTTATGTAAAAACACCATGATAAATACAGCAGCTAGGACATTAGATTTAACCTAAGGCACTTCAGCCAGTTACTTCCCAACATGCTCCCAGTACTAAAAACCTCCAGGCAAATCCCCATCTCTGTAAGGGCAGCAGATCACATTTATAGGAGCAATATGCAAGTGGATCTATAACATTGCTCTGACCATATATGCTATATTTCTAAGTAAGATGCAATCATGGCTGTACAGATAATACCAGGACTATTTTAGTGGATTACGAAACATGGAACATACCTAGAAGGGAAATGGCAACCTATTAATTTTGTGTATCTGTAGGATTTTTATTTTTCAGAACAGTGTAGATTTCTTAAACTGAAAACTATTTGCATGTGAAGCGTCAGCAGTGGCATAGACATAATTAGAATCTTCTCACAAGTAATAAGTGACAGAAGAAGAGGAAATGGCCTCTAGTTGCTCCAGAGCAACTAGAGCTTAGGTTGAACATTAGGAAAAACTTCACTGAAAGGGTCATCAGTTATTGTAACAGGCTGCCCAGGGAGGCGGTTGAATTGCCATTCCTGAACATAGTTAAAAGTAACGTAGATTCAGAGCTCAGGGACATGGCTTAGCGGTGGGCTTGGTACGGTTAAGTTAAAGGTTGAACTTGATCTTAAATGTCTTTTCCAATCTGAATGATTCTGTGATTCTAGTACGATCACAGATTTCTATAAAATAACAGGATGTTGTATTTTTACAGCAGGTGTTCTTGCTCATGTGAAGGAGATGGAACTAAATGATCTTTAAGGTCCTTTCCAATCAAAACTATTCTAAGATTGTGATTGTCATCTTAGCTGTGCTGTTCTGAGCATGCACAGAAAAATCACTGCAATACTTTTATCTATGATACATGCCACAAGAACTCCACATGGCTGGTGCTTGTATGAATACCAACTAAATAACAGTAATTCAGTCATATACAGACAACTGATACACAAGTGAATTTACCATGTAAATTCCCTTGCACAAGTTAGCCTGTTTGCAGGCTCTAAATCTCCTTCTTTATTTAAGGTCTTAACGCTCAATAAATATCTTACTACCAGGTGTAGTCTTTTATATTCAGAAGACATTGTCTGTTTACAGAGATTTATTTATGCAAGCCTAGGCAGACTGGAAGTTAAGCTGGGATCTCATGCAGAAGAAGTCTGGGCATGCACACCACTGCTGGCCACAATGCAGCCCAAGGGTTCATAGTGTGGACTGCTGACAACAACTCATCGTTAACCATATTCTGGCATTGCAAGATAATACAACGCGTATAATTGTACCTTGATCAAATATTTTTCCCATCTGTCTGCTGTGACAGACTTGCCAATCTTTCTCATCAGTTTCAAGTGAAGCTCCACCAATTCTTTTGGAACTGCAGTATTGAGAGAGAAAGAAAGAAAGAAAAACAATGTTATAAAGACTGGCACAAATAGGCTAAACACTGATAACAAAATGAAGGAATTTTAATAAAACATAAGTAACTCAACAGTCTGCTGAAGAGCAGCCCTGCAGAAGGTCAATTTAATCATGTGGGTCTTTGTGTTTAGATTTTCATTTGCAACAACTGTTGCCCTTCCTTGAACTCAAAAAGAGAACCCCAGCAATAAATATGTCAAAACACTGGCAGCACTAAAACACCAACTGGACAGGAACTACACCAGTAAAGCACCTACAAAAGTCCTCCTGTGAGCAGCAGATCCGCAGCAGCCCCCAGAAGCCTAAAGCCATCCTGGAATACTACTGAACCCAAACTATTTTGGGCTGGGTGGACGGTATGGGGGAAATGTTCCAGAAACTCTGTCCTCCCTAGTGTGGCTATGCTATATACTTACTCTCTGTTGTACTGGAGAGACAGAATTGGAACTGGATGCTAGGGCTTGAGGGATGGAGGCCAGAACTGCTTTACCAGTGCTGTCACAGAATCAAAGCTTTCCAATCAAATTCTACTTCTCTCTACATATGCTACTCAGCTGTAACTTCATCATCTCACACATCTGTGGTTTATAAATCAATCCTGCACCACCCAGTGGCAAATTTGCAGAATATCAATTTTATAAGCAAGAGGGAACTTCTCAGACTTACGTAACTGATAATGGTTAAAGCAGCTCTGCATGCCCTGTGACATGAGCCTTTTGTGATTTTTTGGCCAAAAAAAAATTTTCAAGTAAGCTCATTCTTTGCATACCATTCTACTTTCAGAAAACATTGTCAAAGTTTAAAAACCCAAGACCTTTTGTGGTAATTTATGATTCCTGTTTTTTCACGTGTCCAGCAGCGCTACCCGGCATGGGAAAAAGAGCTGGACAACATGTGTTTAAAATAGACATTCCCAAGTAGCTATTTGTTTTACTGATCTATACAACACTTAATTGTCTGTGTGCAACTTCCCAGTATTTAACTATTAATTCATCTAATTGATATTTATTGTCCGAGCACCTCTATTTTCAGGTGAAATACCGAAGTGGCAACAAACCAGTTTGCTGAAAACACTTGTGTAAAGGAATAAATCCACACTGCTCTTCTGTAGCCAAAAGTTTAATACATAAACACCTTCAATAATATGTAAAACACAAGCTTGGTACTCAGAAAGGAGATTTAAATGTCAGTGATTCATAAGTATCTCTAAACTAGCCCTGACTTACTTACTTTCATTTATGTTCTTTTCATGACTACTGCACACTGAAGCAGTCTTGTGCACCTTCTCTTTGCCTTTCCCAATTTTATAGTTTTAAGCTATGACATATTTTAAAAGGAACAGAACAAAGGTACCTAACTAACAAAAATAATCAGAAATCATGAGTAATTCTATCAAAGTCAACCAAGATGATGAAACTTCAGCTTGTGTTTGTGTGATGTGGAACTGAGCCACAGCAGCATTCAAAAATCTTGCAGTATCAAAGCTTTTGTACATCATCTGGGGAAGAACAACCTCAAGGACCAGTAGAGGCCGGGGATTGGCCTGCTACAGAACACCTCTGTGGAAAAGGACCTGGGGATGCTGGTCAGCCATAGGCTGGCCATAAGCCAGCAATGTGCCCTCATGGCCAAGAAAGCAACATGGAGTACATGAAAGAAGAGTGTGGCCAGCACATTGAGGGAGGTTCTCCTCCCCCTTTTCTCTGCCCTGATGAGGACACACCTGGATATAGCATCTGGTTCTGGGCTCCCCAATGCAAGAATGACAGGGAACTACTGAACTGAGTCCGTCACAGAGCCATCAAGATGATCAGGCACTGGAGCATCTTTCTTACGAGGAGAGGCTGAGAGAGCTGGGTTGTTTGGCGTAGAGAAGTCTGAGGGCAGACAGTATCACAAATGCTTACAAATGTCTAAATGATGAGAGTCAGGAGGATGAGACCAGCCTCTTCTTTGTGGTGCCAAGAGACAGGACAAGGGGCACAAACTGGAACACGGGAGGTTCTATTTGAACATAAGGAAAAACTTCTTTATTGTCAGGCTAACAGAGCTCTGGCACAACCTGCCCATCCTTCTGTGCAGACATTCAATACTCACCTGGGCATGTTCCTGTGGGACCAGCTCTAGGGGATCCTGCTTTAGCAGGGGGGTTGGATTAGATGTTTTTCAGAGGTAAAATTCAAGCCCCACCATTCTGTGATTCTATTCCATAATTCTATGGTATTTTTTTTAATGGTACATACTAAGTGGAACCCTGGTGTAAAGAAACAACAATGATTTGTTTTGAATAATCCAAACCACAGTCACCACAACAATCTTTGCTAAAGTGCTGGTCTTAAAAGTAATGGGCAATGTTAAATATTCTGAAATTGGAAAATAATTTTATGGACCCTTGGTCAGCACCTATAGAAACCTCACTTCTCAGATTGTGTCATTTCAGTTCTTACACTTGTAGGATCTCAGTGATGTATCAATGTGGTTATTTTCACAACTTCACGAATCATTTTAAGTCCATTCCCTATTGTCTTTTCAAGATGTCATTTGTGTATCATAACAATATTAACAAACAGATCTCTAAGCAGGTCTTTTGCCAGTTCCCTCATAAGCACTTAAGGAATCTCGCATTATTCTCTTGTTTTGAGGAATAAGGTGGGAGTTTTGGATAATCTCCCTCTACCCCAAAACCCCAAACACACACAGAAAACCAAAACCAAATGTGAACTGCAATAATATTCTCAAACTTTTGTGAAACCTTGATCTCTTTGAGAAATAAAACCTCTCTCCATGATAAATTGTTTTGGTAAATGGCAGAAAAGAAATGACATGTAAGATATACAGGGCAAATATTGCCATTAAAAAATTGGTGGTTTTCATCTTCCTCCCTTGATCAGTCACCTCTATGTAACTGACTTCATTGTCAAACCAACCACACTAAGCAGTGGACAGCTGAGACCAAGGGGATTCTTATGGCAGGACCAAGGGACTGTCAGCCTGGACTGGGAACTGGTGAGGCCACATCTCAAATCCTGGGTTCAGTTTTGGGCCCCTCATTCCCACAAGGACATTGAAGGACTGGAACACGTCTCCATTTTTCTGTTCAAATCTCAAGTTCCATGAGCAGTCTAAGGCAACAAACACTTTGTCTTCTAGATTAGCTTCAAACAAAGGAAAAGTTCTGCATCGGGTTCATTAAACAGTAAGTGAAACACTTGGAAAAAGAAACTGAATAGGATCTCTTCCAGCAGCGTGCTGGTTTATGCCAACATAAATATTCTTCTCCAGGAACTATCTAATACGTTTCTTACCTCAACTCTCAGAACAAGAAAAGTAGAAGATTCCTATAGGTGGGATGTGTTACTAAGTTTATAGACCACAGAAAAAAAGGATGGCCTTGGTATGAACTTGGCGTGATAAATAAATGGAAGGACAAATCCTCTGGTATGAACCAGCCAAGAAGTTATAGTGAATGGCTGACAAGTAACTGTGATAATAATGAGCCTTGTATTCATGCAGCAAGTTTGGCATGAAAAGGAATTTGAAGTATGTGACCTCTGTACTGTTTCCCAACATGGAAAAGCAGTAGTGCCTGTTCCAAAGGAGAAGCTAAAAATCTATTTTCTAGCTGAGTCATTTGATGACTATTATCATCCTAACAAGTTGTGGGCCCATTAAAAAAATAAACAAAGACAAGCAGGAAGGGGGAAGGGGAAATTAACTGCTCTGCCTCATGAATGAATGAAAAGAGCAATCAAACAGGCTGTACTCAAACTGAAGATCAAAACAGAAAGAACAAGTCACCAAGTAGCAGTTTTATATCCTGTTCCTGGAAAGATTTTTGGCAGGCATTGAAAAAACAAAACAAATCACGCTCACATTTAAATGACATTGTTATCCTAGGAAAGGATTTTGAAATCTGGATGCTCAACAGTTCCATCGTTTTTCACACAAACATCTGAGTACCTTTGTATCTCTTATTCGTACAAATACCTGTCAGAAGACCCGGATTATTCACAGCACACACCCTTCTAACATTATTCAGCAAAGTGTAAGGAGCTTTGAATGGGACTGAAGAACCTTTTCCACCCCCAGCTCTTTGAGGAAGTTGTGTCACCAAGCGAGCAGACCTTGCAATCAGAGCCGCATGCTGAATGTATTGTGTTGGACCTCACTGCAAACAGCATATGATCTCAAAATCCAGCTCAATTTTAGCTATGAAATTGTTGTCAAATATTTAGAATTTTGTCATGTTTGTCAATGTTGTTCCCTCCCATTTTTTATTTCCCACAATTGATCTGATTATGCTTATGTTCTATAATGCCCAAACTACCAACAGTCACCTCACTGCATCTGAAACTGAAATTTAAAACCCCCCATATGCTCTATCATCTGAGTAACTCCTGAAGCTGGAGTTAGAAACCACACCAATAAAAACAAGATCCCTACACGGAAGCGCATATGGTTTTCAGCAGCTCTTTTCTGTTTCATAGAATCACTGAATAGAATCACAGAATTGTCTAGGTTGGAAAAGACCTTAAAGATCATTGAGTCCAACCATTAACCCAGCTGTAGCAAGCCCACTGCTAAACCTTATGGAGTCCTTAAGCTCCATACCTACACAACTTTTAAACACATCTAGGGTTGTCTATTCAACCACCACCCTGGGCAGCCTGATGACCCGTTCAATAAAGAAGTGTATGTGTGTGTGTGGGGGGGTGTCCCTAGTTTTTCCACTTACAAGATAGTTTAGTTCTTTGTTCTGACAAGTCCTCTTAGATGGAGACAGTCTTTTTAGTAGGGAGCTGCTGGCATTAAACTAAAAGGGAGGAGATTCACAGTAGATAAAAACATTACAAAGGTTTTACACTGAAGGTGGTGAGACACTGGACCAGGTTGCCCAGAAAGGTGGGTGAAGCCCCATCCTTGGAAACAATCCAGGTCAGGCTTGATGGATCTCTGAAAAACCTGATCCAGTTGAAGATGTATCACAGTAATGATGAGGCTGGAAAAGACCTTAAAGATCATCCAGTCTAACCTAAAACCAACCAAGTAAGCCTAACATCTGACTCCAGGTGCAGTCTAACCAGTGCCGAATACAGGGGGAGGATAACCTCCCTCTCCCTGCTGGCCACACCAATCCAGTTGCCAGGATGCCAAGAGCCCTCTTGGCCACCTGGGCACTGTAATTTGAGAATTACAATGTCACAGTCCTGTGGCAAGGAACAAAATTAGTATTTTCTGCACATAGACTAAAAGTCTTGGATAAGTTATGTTGGAGGCTGAGTTGCCTCAACAGGCAAGAGCATCCCGGAGTCAGTTTAGAAGATTAGATTTTTAATAGTCAGAAAAAAAGATATTTGTGCTGCTCTGTCATTGCTTCTATCAACTATGGTCCCCAGTAGTTTCTGGGTCTCAAACGCTTTCCTCTGCACAAATTAAAGATCTACAAGTCAAGTGCTCTTGGGGTAGTTGGACTTACATGTCTTTTGAAGTCTCTTCCAACCCATAAGAATCTGTGATTTTAGACAGTTGAAATGCACAGTGTGGTCACTGCAAGTGATGTAACAGTGGCAAGCTGTTAAAATTTCTGGTGCTTTCAGTGCAATTTGCTTGTTTCCGTAATGCTGCACCTGATTTTTGTCACTTGCTATTTGTCTGTTCAGAATTTGTGAACTGGAACCCTTTTTTTATTCAGTAGGTTTTTGAGGCAGTAAATTGGGCTTTTCTTTACTGCCTTTTCTTTCCTGGATTGTTTCCAGTTTCTAAAATAGATTGTGTGCTATTTTTGTCTGCATTGTTTTCAAAGTAATTTTTCTCTTTTCTACCTCCATTTTTTTCATTGTGCAACAGAGGATGTGTTTCTTCCTAAATTTTATGCTTTATTCTAATACCAGTCTTGCTTTTGTTAACCTTTCTGTTGTTGTTTAATACATTAGCTGAAAAAAACCTAAACGTTGCTAGAAACTTAAGAGCCAGAGAATGAAATGGAAACCATCACAGAATGGTTTGGGTTGGGACATTTCATGCCTAGACTCCTTCCAATGAAAAGGCTTTTACAAATATATCAAAGAAAAAAAGAGGAGCAGTAATAACCTCTATTCCTTACTGGACATGGAGGGAAATTGAGTAACTAGAAATGAGGATAAGGCAGAGGTACTTAATGCCTCCTTTGCCCCTGTTTTCAACAGGGTAGACTGTCTTCAAGATGACTATTTACCTAAACTGATAGACAGGGACAGGGTACAGTGTAGTTCCCCTGTTATCCAAGAGGTACTAGTTGGAGACCTGCTGGTCCATTTGGATCCCCACAGGTCCATGGGACTGGATGGGATTCACCCCAGAGTGATGAGAGAGCTGGCAGATGAGCTTGCTAAACCGCTCTCCGTAATTTATGAGAAGTCGTGGATCACAGGTGAGGTCCCAGATGATTGGAAGTTGGCAAATGTGACCCCCATTTACAAGAAGAGTCAGAAGGGTGATCCAGGTAACTATAGACCTGTTAGCCTCACCTCAGTTCCA
>VZRI01005126.1:9377-25741 GCA_013397515.1 Upupa epops | reverse complement strand
CTGGAAGGTCAGCCCTACGAGGAGGGGCTGATGGAGCTGGGTCTGTTTAGCCTGGAAAAGAGGAGGCTCAGGGGTGAACTTATTGCTGTCTATACCTACCTAAAAGCTGGTTATAGTCAGGCGTGGGTTGGTCTTTTCTCCCTGGACACAGGACAAGGGGTCACAGTCTTAAGCTCCATTGGGGGAGGTTTAGACTTGACATTAGGAGAAGGTTTTTCACCGAAAGCGTGATCCAATTTTGGAATGGGCTACCCACAGAGGTAGTTGGGTCGCCGTCTCTGGAAGTATTCAAGATTAGGCTGGATGAAGCGCTGAGTGGCATGATCTAGATGTCAGATGTTAGGTTTACTTGGTTGGTTTTAGGTTGGACTGGATGATCTTTAAGGTCTTTTCCAGCCTCATCATAACTGTGAAATAAACAGCAGGTGTTGCAAAGGGGAAAGGAAATCACAAAGATTATATTTTACTAGTAGAGACTCTGGAGTGCTTCCCATCTCATCAGTGCAACTATGGGCCCCCATGGCACCTCAATGCACTGGAACAAATCCACTGCAGAGAGATTTTAGTAGCCACTGAAGAGTCATGTATTCAGAAATGCAGTGCCTCTATGAAAAGATCAGTAGAGAAACATTCAACTGTGAGTTCAAAGGCAACATTCAGTATTTTCAAACATAAAGCAACAGAATTATGTTTGAAAACTCACACTGGTGAGGTACTGTGGCACACACCTCGAGTGCTGTGTTCAGTTGTGGACACCTCACTACAAGAAAAAACACTGATGTGCTGGAGCTGATCCAAAAAAGGGCAGCAAGTTTATTGAAGGGTCTGGAAAACAAGCCTTATGAGGAGCAGCTGAAGGAGCTGGCACTATTTAGCCTGAAGAAAAAGGAAGCCAAGGAAAGAAACACCTTATTACTGTCTACAACTATATGAAAGGAGGTTATGGGGGTGTAGTCTCTTTTCATAAATACCAAGAGACAGGACAAGATGAAATGGACTCAAGTTGCTCCAGAGGAAGTTTAGCTTAGACATTATGAAAACCTTATAAAAAGGGTCATCATGCATTGGAGCAGGCTGCCCAAGGAAGTGGCTGAATTGTCATCCCTCAACTTTTTTAAAATTCGCTTAGATATGGAGCTCAGGGACACGATTTAGGAGTGGGCTTGCATTTAGGTTAATGGTTGGACTCTATGATCTTAAAGGTCTTTTCCATGCTAAATGATCCCACGATACTATGAAAACAGTGATGGCTGCTAAAAGCATGAGGATCATTTAGAAAGCACAATGGGGAACTTAGAGTACTGTGTCAGCTGTAGGGTGTGGGATGAGTTTCATTGCCAGTTCGTATCACTTCTGTGAGCTAGGCGCTGAACTACCTGGACAAATTGGGCTGACAGGTGTCTCAGTTCCTGATAAAGAGAGGCAGCAATGCAGTCACCTGGGATCTCCTAAATTAAACCATGTGAGAGACATACATTACCTCCTGTGTGGGGGCAAACCTCTCCCTGCTGGGTCTGGCAGTTCTAAAGCAGCATCTGTGTAACACAGCTTCCTTGCAGGCTCTAATTTGCCCCTTTGGGATGTGTTATTGTATTAAGAGAATTTAGCTTTCTTCCACCTGAAATCCCCATAACCAGGCCAGATCATCTCTGTGTATTTTTAGCCATGGCTTTATTCCACTGGGTCACTCACAGGATTCCATGCATCCATCTTCCCTTGCAACTGACTGAGCACACCTGGGCTTGAAGGTGTTTCTGTGCTTTAAATGGAAATTTCCAGGTCCCTTGCTAAGCATGGGGAGTGGGGCAGCACTGGTGTGGCTCCAAATTACTCTTTGTGCCTTTCCTGAGGCATTTATCTAGCTGAGCTCTCCCTGGAGGAAGCTGATAGGCCAGGCTGGACAGATCTTTCAGAGTAACCTGGTTTAATGAAAGATGTCCCTGCTTAGGGCAGGGGAGATGGAACTAGATGATATTTAAGGTCCCTTCCAACTTAAACTATTCACTGATTCTATGACATGAAGATTCACATCCATGTCTCTGTGGCACAAGGCATGCAAGCAGAAAAGAAATGCACATTCTAGGGCCCAAAGTTAGAAGAATGAGCCTAATTCCCGTGAAAAAGGAGTTTTACTCCCTAGTCCCAGTTTCCTGGATATTTTTGGTAATTTGCCATTAAAAACTAGGAAAAAGGCAGTAGCATAGCAGTAGGATTCATCTGAGTAAATTCAGGTATTTACACCTGAGCTAGCTCCATATAATCCATTTATAGCCCATGGAAAGAATGACACACTTTTCAGAAGTGTCAGCTCATCCTGAAGTTAACATCTGAGGTCTGCTAAACACATTTGGTGAGACTAATTCTGCTGTAGATTGTCTGGCAAGATTTTTCAGTGAAAGTCATTGTGGGTCTTGGGGATACAGGAGCATCAGCATTTACTGGGGAACACATCTAACGCTTAAATTGTTACTTAAGCTCTTATGCTCTCTGTTACATGCATAATTGCCACTGAAGGTCTGACCTTAGTTGGCTTACCCATGCACAGACATTTCCAGCAGACAAAACCAATCCTTTACGTGTGGCAGCACTTAGCTTCAAGAGAAAGTGCACATATCCTGCTATGTTAATTAAAAGTATCCTCTCTGCAGTTTAAGGCTTCAGCTTAATTTATCTTTACTCAAGCAACAATTGGAACAAGCTTCTTTTACTGTGTTCTGTTAGAGAGTAATTTGAATCCAAGTCTTTCTTCAGCTTATCATACAAAATCAAGGAGAAATTTAAATGCTTTAATTCCTTGCTTCGTTTAGTTACTAGAAACATCGCTCTGCAGACAGTTTTCTCAGGTACTGAGATTTCTCTTTAGCATTAACAGAAAGAAGATATTGACTATATTCTAAAATAACTTTCTCCTATTTCTCTTCCCAACACTAAAGAATTCAGAGGATGTTGAATTAAAATAGATTTTTCTAAAACAAGGTTCACTGTCAAGATGAGAGGTTATAATTCCCTAGTCTTCAGTGGGGAATAAAAACAAGCCTAAAGATTATTATTCATGTATCAGATAGATCTACTACAAAAATATTTCTCCCCTTTTTTGCATCCAGCTTGAAAAGGTATTTTTTCTGTAGTTGCTGGTGATATAACCTGCAGTTCCAGTAAGTCTCATTTATACTACAGGGTTCAGAGTTTCATCTTTTATTTACAGCACCATTTTACTGAATGGTGTCAACAGGTAAGTGTTTCTTGGCAGTTTCTAACTGTCAAATATCACAGACATCTCTTCTGGAAAACCTACTCTTGCAAACAAATCTCCCACTAAAATATATGGGTTTTACTGGGCCCTAAAGAAGTACAAGAATGTAACTGTGCTACAAATATATGCATTTATGTTCAAATCATTCAACAACAACTAACTTGGGTTAAGTGAAACCAACCTCGCCGACAGTTGGAAGTAACCAACCATGTGTTTGTTCTGTTCTATGGTAGTATCAGTTCATTAATTTACCACAAAATTGAAAGTATTTTTTAAAAAATACCAGCTACCCACAAAGAGACACATCACATTTCAAAGACTAGGGCAAAGCAATCCTAAGAGAGCAGTACTTCCATCAGTTGGCAAAGCTTTCTGTGAAAGGCAGGAGTCACACAGCTGGATGGAAATCATTGTGCAGATGAATTCATGACCACAGACAAAAAGTTTTCACAAGCTTAATCCAATTAGCACAGAATTTTAGGCTTCTTTTAAATGGTTTCACAGCTAGAAGCAACTTTTCTCCATTATTTCATAAGAAAGTCAGAGAAGCAAGTGAAACTAGAAATCTAAGCAGCAAAACTGTCCTTGACAGTTGCCTGACCAAGTGTCAGCAGTACACAAAAACAGTGTACTTGACCAAACTTCTTAAACTTGGGTCTAAAAATCAAAATGTAAAGCAAACCACTCATGTCCACTTGGGAGTCCCCGAAGGAGATGAAAAGCTATGGAGATGCAATGTGAGGGACATGGTGTAGTGGTGACCCGAAAGTTCTGTGGGAATAGCTGGACATGATCTTAAAGGTCTCTTCCAACTGAAACAATTCTCTGACTCTGTGAATCTCACAATGTGAGGATTCACAGATGTTTCATTCCTTGAATCATCCAACTCTTAAGCATAAACTACTATGAGCAAACTCACATGTTGATCTGCTAATGCTATTAACGTATTTAACCCTGTTAATGTAATGCTTTTAATTGCAATAAGCTTCTATAACTTTGGGACTGTTTCAGCTTCACAGGAGTAGCCAAGACTTTTTGGGATCAACATTACTGGTGGACTCAAAGCCACAGACCAGTTTGTCACACTGGCAGTGCTCTCCATTGGGAGACTCTGCTGCTGTCAGACACCTTTTACACAACTTTTAATCTGAACTAGAAATAAAGATGGCAGCCGCAAGGGATGATGAGCTTCTAGTTATCATTTGCATGTTGTCATCACTCAAAGCTCATGTTTGAGATACAAAGCCCCGATAAGGAACAACCCTGCATAGATGCATAGATGCTCTCTCAGTGGCAGGGAAGAGCCTGGCAGCTTGCCTTGTTGGCAGAAGCCAAGTACCACAATGTAACATGCATCTGAATGTTTTGGGTCCTTGAAAACAGACTCTGAAAAGCATAAAACATACAACATGAAAAGATGATTCTCTCCCTGCACAGCACAAAACAGGTATTAAAAACAAACGTTGACAGAGACGCTGCGTTTGTGCATAATATTTAGAAAGAGCCACTAGGTTTGACAGTAACCACCACCTACTGCTTCAGAACACAGTAAGGAACATCCACATAAAATTACCTGCCTTAAGGTTATTGCTAAATTCTCTTCCTAGTTAGAGCCTAGCTTAACTTAAAATCAAGCAGCTCCATGTTATTTCTTTGTTTCTAGTGTTTTCACTATAATTTAATATTCACTAGTGTCCAAATCTTTTTAAGCCCTAGCCTCAGTTAAAATGTGCGGCAATCAATCTGGAGAAGGTTCCAAGGGGACCCGATAGCGACCTTCCAGTACCTGAAGGGGGCCTATAAGAAGGCTGGAGAGGGACCATTTACAAGGCCTGTAGTGACAGGACAAGAGCCAATGGTTTCAAATTAGAGAAGGGTAGATTTAAATTGGATGTTAGGAAGAAACACTTTAGCAGGAAGATAGTTGAACACTGGAACAGATTGTCCAGCAAGGCAGCTGAGGCCCCATCCCTGGAGATAGTCAAGGTAAGGTTCAAAAGAGGCTCTGAACAACCTGATAAAGTTGATTATGTCCTTGCTCACTGCAGAGGGGCTGGACTAGGTGACTTCTGGAGGCCCCTTCCAAACCAGGTGATGATTCTATGAGTCTATAATTATGAAACATGTGAAAGACATTTAAATCTGGATTACTTTTAAATTTCAATGTATCATTTTTCCAGGTTTAGAATATAAACAAACACATTTGCACTCTTTCAAGATGGAGCTGCCACAGCTGAGCACTAAGAACAACATCAAAAGAAACGAGCAATCCACAAAACACAAGACGAACAAACCCAAAATAAAATATTCTCCCAAGTTTTACATACGATTTTCAGCCCATTCTTTGTGCTGTGTTCTATTTTGTTAATTTTTAAACTCTAGCTGCGCACTCATTTCTTCTAACCTGTTCTAGGAATATTAATAGATAATAGGCTAAATAAGAGCCAGAAGTGTACTCTGGTGGCCAAGAACACCAATGACATCCTGATTTGTGTCAGGAAGAGTATAGTCAGCAGGAGACCACACCTCAAGTGTACTATGTTTAGTGTTAGGCACCTCAGAACAAGAAAGGCACTGACTGAGGTGCTGGAGAGGGTCCAACAAAGGGTAACAAAGCTGGTGAAGAGTCTGGAGAACAAACCTTATAAGGAGCAGCTGAAGGAGCTGGCACTATTTAGTCTGAAGAAATAAAGGTTGAGGGAAAACCTTAATGCTATCTACAACTACATGAAAGGAGGTTGAGGTTGGTCTCTTCTCACAAGAAGAAATGGCCTCAAGTTGCACCAGGGGAAGTTTAGGCTAGACATTAGGAAGAACTTCTTCAGAGAAAGGGTCATCAAACATTGGACAGGCTACCAAAGGAGGTGGCTGAATTGTCATCCCTCAACTTATTAAAAAGTTGTGTAGATAGGGAACTGAGGGCCATGGTTTAGCAGTGTGCTTGGTACAGTTAGGTTAATGGCTGTATTTGATATTTAAGGTCTTTTCTAAACCTAAAGTTTGTTGATCTACCAGCAAATTTTAAATAATCTGGGATGTATTCATCATAAACATCTTCTATTCTAATGCAGACTTCTGTTTCATTTACAGTTTAGTTGCCCATTCTTCACACTTTTATCCACAGCACTGTTTCCCCATAGGCCGGATTAGCCACCTTGCACCTTGATCTTTCTTTACAACACATCTCCTCCCTGTTTCTCTGACAAATAAATTTCTGTGCATAAGTAAACCCATTTATAAAAAAAATACTTATTAAAAACTCTCCCCTTTTTCTAACCAGTGTCCTGTTGGTTAATCAGTTTAAGGTTGATGCTTTCCCTGTGGATGCTGACTCATATTCAGCAGTTGACCTAATCGGAATGCTTGAGGGATGTATTCTCAAGGTTTCTCCAACTCTGTGCCAGGGAGGTTTATCAGGGATGAAAAGAAATCAAATCCACTCTTCAGCTAGTCCTAACTTGGGATCAACAGCATGAACACATATCACTGGCAACATCAGTTGGCATTAGCACGTTTGGCTGTAGACTGTGATAGCTAAAACATACTCTATGGTTCAGCTGATTCCTCCTGCCACAAAGGATAATGTCAAAGAAAGGGCTAGACATGCGAGCAACTGAGTTGCCCTATCAGGTCAGGTTGCTGTGGAACACAAATCAACCACTTCAGTGGCCTCCCTGAAATATTTGGCACCTATATGGAAATATCTATAAAGCACGATTCATCTCTCCATGCTCCAGAACAAGCAGCCATGCTTTCAAAAGAAAATGTCAGATTATTTTTCTGCAGTGAATAACTATTACAAGTATCAGAACGATGAAATTGCACTTGTATTTGCACAAGTTTATCAAAACCAGATGTAAAAGCTCCTTGTATTTGATTCCCTAGATCTCCACTAGGCATTTTAAAATATGTCAGTCACTCTGGTTTCCACTTCTGTACCCAGAGTTTGTGTATTTTTACCAGCTAGATTGCTCAACTTCTTCACAAAGCCAAAAAAGTATCTAAGCCTGGCAGCGCAGCATGGTCTCAGTTTATTAGCATGTTCCAGTACACCGTTTCCTAACACATCAGGTTTATCATACTTCATCCTTATTGCCAGAAAGGCAGCAGATATCACAAATTAGCCTAATAACAACAACACCTTATGCAAGCAAGTTATTTACGTTCTTAGCAATGCACTTATTCTAGTCACTGAATGGTAGCTAATTATTTTAGACACCCATGTTTCCTGGATTTTTTTTTTCTTTTTACGTAAGACACTTCTCTATCCACATGCTTTTCAAATCCACCTTGGACTTCTTAGCTTTCTTCTTTCCACTGCCAGCTACAAGTATATTCTCCTGCTGGTCTTCACCAGGGTTAGATTTCCACCTTTCAAAACACCTCCTGCTTTGCACAGAACTGTGGACATTTATCCCTTCCTATAAAAAAAACCAGGTCTTCCAAAAGCTCCTTTGTTGCCATATCAGTTTTTGCTTACCTACTGCTGACTCTTCTTAACCTTCACACAGATTGCCAACCTGGCCAGCTAACATCAACCGCTACACAATTTGTCTAATTTTAAGTACACATTTTCATACTTCCAGTAAGTAGAAAAACCATGTATCTTTTGCAAAGCAGTCACATGGCCACTTTAGGCCAGCTTAAGCTAGTTCTCTTTTAACTGCCACCTCCTAGAAATACTGGAGGGGGTTGAGTGGGTTTTTTTCCTTGTTGTATCTCATCACACTGTTCTCTACCTTGAATGCTTCCTTGCAACATTGTTGATAACTACAGAAACACCACACTGCAGGCTCTGGGATCAAACTAAAATTCCCACATTTTTATCATCCACTAATTCATATAGTTTTTGTGAGTCATGGTAGTTTGCTCTCAAGAGGAAACCATTATAATCCTGGTAGTCATTAATACTAAAAGCCAATGAATGTGCCCTGACACTTGAGCTACTAGAGAGATGTAGATTAATTGGAAAACGGTCAGAGCAATACCAGAGGGACACCAAGTGAAGTAGGAAATCAAGTGATTACTGGCATACAAATTTAAACCACCAGCTTCATTCAGCATGCTACTAGTTGAGGATTTTGCCAATCAGAACTGACCATTAGGTCAGATAAGTGGAACAGTCCAAGATAATTAAGAACACTGCAAAACCTCATGCTGATAACCACCATTTTCTTGGAAAAGAGGATTTGCAAGGCTGGGACTGGTGAGGTACACCTTGCTTGTTATCCATTCTTCAAATATCATTCCGACCTTCAAGTTCAAGGGAAAGCAGCTTTTTTTTTCCAAAGTACTGCAAGATCTAAAATGACCACAAAAGGAAAGAAACCAAATGCTAATGCATAGCTGCTGAAACACAGGATTCTTCAAAATAAGGTCTTATGTCACTTTAAGAAATTATTTCTTTTCCCCAGACCATTAGAGACATCAACCAGGTCACAATTCCTGCTGTAGTTCTGAGAAATTCTCCACTGCTTGAGCTTTAAGAGCTTTGCTGGGCTCTCAGGGAAGCAAAATAACCATATCAAGCTGACAGCAAACCACGTGCATGACAGACTGACAAATGCTAGAGGCTACTAAGAAATATTCGTTAATGCTAAAATTTTTGTTGAGCTTTGTAGAACAACTGAAGCAAAGGAGAGTTCATTGATTTGGGAAGCAAATCATAAACTCAGATGAATGCAGTCTTTGGGCCATACAACACTCAGCGGTATGAGAGATCTTGATGTTAAAATGGATACAGTGAGACAACTGGCTTTGAAGCAGGAGTGAGCCACAATATTCTTTAGAAGGATATTTACAATTTTAATCATCTACATCTTCTTGCCACCTCAATTCTTCAGCAGCCCATCTTCTCCTTCCATCCTCCCCGAAGTCTTTCTGCCATTGTCTTTTGCCTTCAGCGGGACATTACCTACTCTGAAAGTAGGTTCTCTTCCTTCCTTCAAATCTATGAGGTTTCTGCCTGAGGGATACAGTCTATCAGCTACTGACTAGCACTGAAGCACCACAAACAGTTACTCTGTTTTAATCTTAATATCAACAGTGAGTCTTCCAATAATTCCCATGAGTATCTCAGTTTACTACAAGCCACAACCAAACTCATCCAAATGTCAGCTTTGGGATGGATGGGCTCAGAAGTATGCGTCCTAGGCAGTGGGCACTAATTGCCACATACGTACCTACTGTTCTTACAGACAATTAGCTTGAATTAATTCCAAACATGAAAAGAAAGTTGCATTCACAGTAGGTGTATGGAAACTCAGAAAAAACCCATAGCTACAGACACCAACATGGGGAGAAAATTCTAAGAACCTCCGACAGCTTCTGCAGGCCTATGAAACTGCTCACAGCCAAGGACAAGGTCCAGCACTGATGGACTGCTGGACAAAACTTCCATCTTACTCATCTTGGTGTCACTCACACCTCCCTCTGATGTTTACAAAGGTCTCCAATACAAACGTACCATAATGTATAAAGCCATGGAGCTTCTTTCAGTACACATCATCTTGCACTGGCCAGAAGAATTTCTATAAGCATTCCTGGTTCTTACACACTTATCCTGAAATAAACTTTAAGACTGTGACATGGAAGTAATACAAGTTTTTACTCCAGTTCTGTACCACCCAAATCAAGCTGAAATGCAAAAAGCTGCCTCTCCAAAGCATACTGCCCTCCCTTGGAGGCATGTGGTCCAGAAGCACCTGCATAATCCCTGCAATGGCTGAGGATGTCCTGCCATGGCTCATCTGGGTCTGGAAAGTGGTACCCTGAGCTACTTTTTTTTTTTTTTTTACCCATTCCACACAGCATTCTGCTATCTCTTTCAGAAGACCACTGTTACTGAGAAGACCAAACTGCCTGTCTCCCCAGAAGTACTTCAATGG
This sequence comes from Upupa epops, assembly GCA_013397515.1. Classification (NCBI taxonomy): domain Eukaryota; kingdom Metazoa; phylum Chordata; class Aves; order Bucerotiformes; family Upupidae; genus Upupa; species Upupa epops. The sequence continues at coordinate 15,601 of VZRI01005126.1, read as the reverse complement.
TTCTCCTGTGTTCTCTATCAGCTCAATGTTCATAAAGATATGCAGTCTCACCACCCATAAACAAAATAGGGACATACATCCACACTCTATTGTAATTTTAGTTCCAAGGTAAACTTCATTCACTACTCAAACAAATCCTGAAAAGCAGATGTGGGTAAGACATGCTAGAGCTTAGGGTAGCAGTAATCTAAAGTGACTCAAGTGTAGACAAGAGTAGTTTATTCTTACACTTATTTGCCATGAAACCAGTCCAAGATGATTGCCCCCCATTTTTCATATTGTCAGAATTTAACCCTGTTGTGCTGTTTGAGAATTTAAGACCCAAGCCACTGGAGTTTACCAGTCTTGACCCAATCAGTTCATTTGATGCCAGAAACATCAAAGGTGCAGAACTTCCACCAGTCAAAAAAGAAGCAAGCACAGAAGTAATACACCATGCTATAAATATGTGAGGGGTGGGTGTCAAGAGGCTGGTGCCAGGTTCTTCTCAGTGTCATCTGGTGATAGGACAAGGGGCAATGGGTACAAGCTGGAACATAGGAGGTTCCATATAAATATCAGAAGGAACTTCTTCACAGTTAAAGGAGCACTGGAACAGGCTGCCCAGGGGAGCTGTGGAGTGTCCTTTTCTGGAGATGCTCAAGACTTGGGCTAGGTGATCCTGCTGTGGCAAAGGGATTGGACTAGATGATCTTTCGAGGTCCCTTCTGATCCCTAATGATTCTGTGTTCTTAAGTTTACTACCTGTGCTTCTCCTCTCCAGTAGTTTGTTCCTAAGTAGAAACACTGTTTTATTAACTGATGGTGGATGAATAGCTTTAACACAAACGTTTTGGTTCAGTCCTTAGATGCAGCAAGAAAGCTATGATCTATGTACACTCCACATACAGAAAAGTTCAGCCTGCATACAGGTGATAACTTCCATGATGGATTGCAAGCAGCAGTCACATTTCTCACTCAAGGGAAAGAGTGTGAAAAGATATAAACACTCAGACCTGCAAAACACTTAAGTGTTATTTCAGCAATACATGAGGTGTGAATAAACCCCACCCATCAAGCATTAAATGTCAGAACTTGTTCTTTTACCTAAGATCTGTTCACTTACACCACATGAATTAATCCTTCTGCACTGAAGCCAGTTAATAAATCTTAAGTATAGTACCTATTATTAAATTTAAACTAAAACAGTGTTTGACAGTACTTCCACATCACATTGGTTACAATTAAAAGTAGGTGATCAATCTTCTGTGGCTATTACATATAACTGTAACATACTATGACTATCAAAGAGTAGTGTCAGACCCATAACTTCTGAGCAATAGTACACAAACACATTGATATCAAAACATTAAAAAAAATAAAATAAAAAAACCACATGAACAGAACACTCCACTTCCTTAGAACATACCAATCTTGTGGTTGAAAACCTGTCAAGCTCCTTGTCATTAGCTATGTTTGGCTTTTCATTGCTGTATTAATCAGATACAAAGCTTCATGTATGTTTCTCCAATCTTGATACTCAACAGTAGTTTAAGTCAAGGTTAATTTTTAATTTCTTTGGAGAATCCTAAAGCCCCTAATTTTAATGCTGTAAAGCTTTCATTTTCCAGAGATATTGGAATGGCAATAAAACCAACACGAACAGAGCCTACTGAAACAAATTACTTCAACATCCACATTCATTTGGAAAAGATGTTTGGTGTCTAGAAGACTTAAAAAAATACAATTGCTTGTGAAATGTAAATTACTGCTATGAAGCATGGTAGCTATTTTTTTTTTTTGTTCAGATCTACAAGATAGTTTGTGTCAGGTATTCTCTACTGAAAAAAATTTTAGAACTATAAAGGGCTTGCATACACAAACTACCTACCATTGACCCTAGATCTCATTACAAATATAGAAAACCCCAGGCTGGTGGGGGTTGGAAAGGACATCTGGAGATCCAGCCCAACAGCCCTGCTCCAGCAGGGTCACCCATAGCAAGCTGCCCTGGATGGCATCCACCTGAGTTTGGAATGTCTCCAGAGGAGACTCCACAACCTCTCTGGGCAGCCTCTGCCAGGGCTCTGCAACCCTCACAGTACAGAAGTTTCTCCTTCAGTTTAGGTAGAACTTCCTGTACTCTGATTTTGGGTTTTTATTTAAATGCAAAAGAGAAAGGAGAGAAAAGATGAACAAATATGGACCTACTGCCAGGCATCTCACCATTTCACTGTGTGTTTCTTTACACCACTTAAATCCCAGCCAATGCATGGAGTGTTTTTCTTATCAAAATCTAAACACATCATATTCATGCTGTAATTAAGCAACAAACTTCTGGGCTGGGTCAATATGTCAAGGTGATTGTCAAGAGTCAGAGGAGATAAAGATGACTGACCTGCAATAGGGATACAGAAAAGTGCCTCAGACTGGAAATCCAAACATTAAAGCACACTTTCTGTTTCAAGACCACCTCTAGCACAATCATTACCAGCAAGATTTTCATGCAAGTTCACTATTTTGCTGAAAGAATATGCAACGCCTGCAAATACTAATGAGCTAGGACAGCCCAACACACTTTGGAAGAGCTGTTCACCTCTGGGAGAGGTTCCCCATCCATGCGGTGGAGAACCTGGCAAACTAGTCACTGTTTGGCGTAGTCATGTGTAAAATTAGATCTCTGTTGTGAAAACTGACATTCTACTAATGTTTTCATTCACAAGAGACCAAGAGCTTAATTAAGATCTATACTGACACTCAAGCTATTGACTGATACAAAGGCAGGGCTCTGCAACCTCATGGTGTGATTTGTTTCATGGTGCCTTAACCTGAGTTCAAAACACAGGTCTAGTTCTTGCTCCCCTTTAACACATAGATTTGCTACTTGCAGCAGAGCAGTAGTGGCAAATATAAGTAAACTTTTTAACTAAGCAGTCATTATATGTTTGCAAGAACAAGGAGAACAAACATTGTTTTCCTCTGAGGATTTGTTCCAATTTGCACAGTTTTGCTCTGGGAAGCAAGTAGAGGCAGAAGAGGCAGAAGAGATACACTACAGTGTGCCATGGCATTGTGACACATACCTTTACTTTTCCATCTAAACGTACGGTAACCCAGAAGAATGACATCACCCTGCCTTCAGAAGTTCCAGTTAAAATCATCTAGTGGGTTACTTTTTAATAAATCCTACAATAAACTGTTTACCTGTTGAGGCACATCTACCAGCACATTCTATAGCATTCACACTGTCACCATCTTTATAGACACTGGACTTTCTTCTTTCTAAGGAATTTTAGAATTGTCATAACTGTAATCCAAGTCACAACCTTGTACATAAAGCAGGAATAACCATCCTCAAAAGGAAGACAATTATTCCTTCATCAGATGAGTCTTCATTGGATAACCACAAGTGTCCTTAAGAGTCTGAATAGTTTTAACAGTCTAAACAAACCACCAGCCAAAAAAGCCATTTTATCCTTCAACCTTCCTAAGAAGCTGACACTTTCCACAACTATCATTTATCCTACCACTCAACAGCAAAACCTACACTACTCATTTGAATTTTCCTATTCAAGTATGATTTACATTACCTACCAAATCCCCAAACATTTTAAATTGAATCGTGTCTCTTATGAGAAGACAATATCCATGTATACAAAGCTAAAACATAAGCTGTTACTAGTCCATACTGTTACGTATCAACTAGTCAGGCCACTATGGAAAACTACTCACTTTCAAGCACTGCCATCACTGCTATTTCTCTTGAAACTCTCAGGTAGAAAAGGCAACATGGTAAAGTTCAAGTGCTGTCTGAGCATTACCAAAACCCCAAAATCCTTTTAAGAGAGATCTGATGGCTTCCTCACTGTCAACATCTGTTCAGCATCCCTTCCTCTAAGGAAAGGTTATACCTTGTTTCCTTAATAATGAACAAGCTCTTTGTTCTAACAGGAAAGAAAACATGACTGTTATACAACTACTAAACACCATTCCAACTTGAGCTCTTAGGCTCCCAATACAAAAAAACCTCACACTTCTAGCATCTTCCAATATTAACTCTTCAGAAAAACAGTATAGACTGTTTTTTATAAACAAATCAACAAAACAAAACCACTTTTGACGCTGCTGAGCGCCAAAACATCAGTAAAGGTAACGAACAATCCCCCCTCCCAACCAACCAATTTGCTTCCCTGATTGCAAACTGAATATAGAGAGAAGTTCCAAATAATTACCTGGCAGTTACCAAAGATTTAAAATTCAGTGTATGACATTGAGGGGGAAAAAAAACCTCCACTTCAAATTTTTGTTGAGATTTGCTTAAATTTTGTTGTTTTACTGTCAACATAAATCCACCAACAACCAACACTGGTATCTAAAGCGAAATTAGTTACATATAACTGAAATCAAACTCTCTTTTGCCATTCAAGGAAAAGTACATACACTTGTTAAGTAACAGCTGTTAAACAAAAAGACCATTTCAGTTTCCAATCAATATTTAGCAACTTTATAACTTGTGCCCCTACAAGTATCACTTTAGGGACCAACTGAAGAAAAAGTCATCTAGTGACATCTAGTCACTGTAACCATTATTCCAAAAGCAGAAAATACATCAAGCAACAGCTACCAGCACCACAAAATAAACCCACTAAGCTGGCTGCATCAAAGGAAAAAACCCCGGCACACAAGTTATATCAAGTGTCAAGAATTGCCTGAGTTTATTTGTCATGCCTCTGTGTTTCCTTTCTAAGAGACTGGACAATACAAGTGAATGCATCATCTGCAGCAGACACAACAAAAAAATTCCTCCAAACCCTAGTAATCTAGAGATGACTTTTCCAGAACACAAACTGCTCCCATGTTAGAAGACTTTTTTGACAGTGAGAAGTTCCCCCTGCCACCCTACACACCTGAAGAGCAACAGACACAAATAAAAAAAAATCACCTAGTATCAAAATCAACCCAAACCACAAATTCTATATTGCAAGTCCCTTGAAAGCTTTTTAGAAAAACATCATGCAGTAATTGTCTTGTTGCCACCTGACCCAAGTCACACAATTAAAATCATTAGTAACATTTTTCCTGATAAAATGCATATATTCAAACTACAGGCCACAGTGTCATCTTTTGATTTTAATTGATTCTGCATTTCACACAATAAAATTACTCTTACACACCCATTTTTGTTTAGTGACACAGTAAAAGCATTAGTCTTCCTTAAAAATATGACTTCAGAAAGAGCATTGTTAAAAATTCAAACTTTTCAACACACTTTCAAGTGTAACAGATTTTTGTGAATAAGCATTGCAACAGTTTAAAAAAAGAAAGCTTCTTCTAATAAGTCCTTTATAAAACTTAAATAATACAGGAGTACTGGGGAATTTAATATAAATACTTATTTTCCAGAAAGTTAACTCTGTTTTTAGAAGTTAGTGGATCTCATCTGTCATTTTCATATTGATTAGGTGCTGGACTTGAGAAGACAGCACATTCATCTTATTTTGTACTATTCCAGCAGTGGCTGTGGTGAAGTCACCAACCATTTTGCAAAAAAGCAACTTCCTTTATTTGAGGAAGTACTTGTCCGTCAATTTAATAAAATAATCCCTACAGACAGGGTGTGTTTGGTGAGAAAGGAGGCAAGAGTGCGTGCGTTTTGAGTGGAAAAGCAGGGGCTGTCGAACCGACACAGCAGCCCTGAACTGGGCTTCTCCAGCAGCAGGAAGTTTCTATGGGGCCTTGCTGAGCATGCGCTGTTTAACTGCACGGTCTCCCGATGTGGCAAGAGTAGAGGCAACAACCAAACCAGTAACAGAGACAAGACACCAAGAGCAACAAGCACCTTTCCCTCTCTATCCCTGCTGCTGCCACCGCCCCCAGATAGCCGTCCCTCCCCACACTGCTCTCTTGGCCGGGGCCCTCCCACTGGCATTACACTAAGCAGGAACTGGAGAGTCTGGCAACCAAATCTGCTGTTGGGGAAAGGAGAGGAGGAGCAGCTTGAAAAAAAACAGTGGAGTGCACAACCCAATCTCGCACAGCAAAGGTGGGGGGGGGGAGAGGGGAGGGCGAGGAAGGAGCAAGCAGAGGGATGATTCCCCACCACACACCCCCGCTCAACTACAAGAGGGGAGGAGAGGGATGGAGATGGCACACAATGGCTGGCTGTATTTGTGGGGAGGAGATGGCCTACAGCAACAGCCATGGGGAGGGCTCAGAGCTTCTCTGTGCACACACCACACCCCCCC
>VZRI01005125.1:0-24034 GCA_013397515.1 Upupa epops | reverse complement strand
CCCCCGTTTTAAAAGATTGAAGCTTTGAAGCATATATGATCTATCTATTTCGTGAGTTTTGATAGGTAATTGTAAGATGGTTAATTTCATTAGTATTCAAATGTGTTTGCAAGTGCAGAAAAAATACCAGGCTGTTTCAAATAGATATATAAATATTTGAAATTGTACATAATATATCATATAATCTACAATATATATACCTACATGTATGTGTAACTGAGACCTGAAATAAATCAGATAACACTGAAGGCTAGTTTTCAATTGCCTAATTGGTTTCAACAGTCTCTTTACAGATTCAATATAAAATTTTCTAAATGGAAAAGTTAGCCTTAAAAACCTCCTCCTTCAGGTTACAAAAATCTTAACACCCTTTTTGCAGTGGTGAGTTTTCAGCACTGCTTTCATTACAGGCTTCAGAGGCAATCCTACATTCTTTTTCCAAGAACAGATTCAATAGAGACAATTAATCCACTAAGAATGTCAGTAGTAAGAGTCATTTAAAATGGATTCCAAACCTCCATAGAAATAAATGTCAATATTTAATATCCCTTTATCCTACGCTAATAAATTTCTTGTAACAAAAAGTAGAGGGTGATTGAATTACTCTGTGGGTCAACTTCAGACCAGCAAAGTAATGCAAATCTCCCATTAAGTATATGTCTGCCAGCTTTCAGGATTGGAACACTATAATCATTGCAGGAGGCACGTTTGAATATTTTTCACTTACAAGCTTGTTATCCTCAAAATCCGTGAATGATTTTCAGAAGTATTTACTTTCTTCAGTATTAATGGTTTGGGGATTTTCTAATTAAATGGGTGTAAGAATCCAAAAGTAAAAAAGAGATGTTTTCTGAATTCCTCTTAAGGGCTTTATGGTAAAAGTGACACTATGTGCAAGTTTAAATTCTTATCTCATAACATTAAAATATCAGAGCTTTACTATGATCTGCTCACCGCTTGGAAAGAATAAACTCATTCAGATGGAGTTGTACTTCATTGTACTACAGCCATTATACATCGGTTGCAGATCGGTTTACAATAGAAATTAATTGCATAGATCAGAATATTTTCTAAAAGAGAAAATACCAAAGAAAAATTCCTTTATATGTCTTGAGAGCTAACTACACTATTTTAATCGCATCTTCAGCACCCTTCTATTTGGTATAAGATTCTTGCAGTTGATGGGCTAATAGTAATTTCTAAATAACTGAGTTTAAAAATAAATAAAAAAATCATAAAGTGCAAAATAGCTTTGGGGGCACACAACACTAATGGCAGAGCAATCAAAATTCAAGGAGACAGTTTAAGTGCTAATATTTTATTCCCTCCATTTCTCACAGATGCTTTAAAAGAACTCTCCATCCAGGATTGCTACTGCCACTTGCTAAATATCTCCCAGCTTTTTCAAATTTTAACATAGAAATTAATTTTATGAATTGCTTTAGTTGAATCCATTGAATTAGAATGGGAAGGCACCCATCAGTAACAATATTGATCTAATTTATCTTCTCTGTTTTATATTAGGCAAGGAACGTAACCATGTCAGAAGTATGACACAAAGCATCGACATGTGAGGTTAAAGATTAAGAATTGAAGACCCCTTGCTGCCCTTCATCTAATCTGAGTAATGCTTACTGACTTTTTTTTTTACTGGTCTTTTCCTGCAGGTCTGTTGTATGGTTGTTATGGGCTCCTCATTTTTCTTTCCTGCTGATGCCATGACTCTCACGCTTTGGCATCAAAAGGTATTCTTTTTTCCCCAAGGTGGGAGAAGGGTTTTTGGAAGCATCAGTGAATTGGAGTTTGTTTAAACATAGAGAATTTAGAAAAACCTTGGAGAAACTTGCTTTGTCACAAATTATATCTGTGAGTTAAATACCAATAAGATAAAGGAATCCATGGGGTTCGATTGGTGAAGCTTACTATCTGAAGGAGAAAGGAAGATTCTTTCTTTTTACAGGTAAAGAAGATTTCTAAATAAGAAGTATCTTCTGGGTTGGATAATGAATTGGATAATGCGTTATTTAATTCCTGGGGAGACCATAACCACTATGCACCATTTATCATTCGAACTATTTTGATGGCCTTTTATGATGGCTTTACAGCACAAGTGGACAAGGGAGGAGCAACTAATGTCATATTCCTGGACTTGTGTCAAGTGACTCTGTCCTGCAAGACATCCTGGTCACCAAACTGGAAAACATGGACTTGATGAACATGCCTCTCGCTGGATAATGAATTGGCTGGATGGTAGCACTCAGAGAGTTGTGGTCAATGGCTCAGGGTCCAAATGAACAGAAGTAATGAGGGTCAGTACTAGGACCAGTGATGTTTAACATCTTTGTCAGCCATATGGACAGTGGCATTGAGTGCTCCCTCAGCAAGTTTGCCAATGACACCGAGATGTGTGGTGTGACACAGCTGTGTGGTGTAGACACATTGGAGGGAAAGGATGCCATTCAGACAGACCTGGACAGTCTTGAGAGGTAGGCCAGTGCCAACCTCATAACATTCAACAAGGCTAAGTGCAAGGTCCTGCACCTGGTTCGAGGCAATCCCAGGCACAAATACAGGCTGGGTGGGGAACAGATTGAGAGCAGCCTTGAGGATAAAAGGGGAGGTTTAGAGTGGAATTCAGAAGGAAGTTCTTCACAATGAGAGTGGTGAGACACTGGCAGAAGTTGCCCAGGGAGGCTGTGGATACCCCCTCCCTGGAAGTGTTCAAGGCCAGTTGCATGGAGTCTTGAGCAATCTGGTCCAGTGGGGGGTGTCCATGCTCATGGCAGGGGGCTTGGAACTCTATGATCTTCAAGGTCCCTTCCAATTTGAATCATTCTATGAATATATGAATAAATGCATATATGAAGGTTTGAGAAATAAAGCATAAAAATACATACTATTCTTCCTCACTCCTCAGCTGTCATTATGGGATGCCATTGCATCCACTTGTGTTTCATTGTAGTGACTCCAAAAAGATGAATAAGATAAATAACTGAATTGAGGCTACAGCCTCACACGTAATGAACAAGATACTTGAAAATTTTTTCATCAAAGTATTCTGAGAAATGATTCACATGGTGAATCAGATTGTGGTGGATCCAGTTGCAGTGGATGAACAAAGTGCTACAATCAAAAATTGTAATTCTAAAGATTTAGAGTATGCCAGTGTACTGGAATCCACTAATATTTTTTTCTGTTTCTTACTATACAGAGGTGATCCTGTTTTATTCTGTTTTAACTCAATGAGGATTTCTTCTGTAACGCAGGTGAAGCATCTTTACTTAACAGGTGGGAAACTAGTGAAACTAGCCATTCTCAGTCTTGCTTTCTAGCTCCCAGAGCTGCATATGAAGTGTCTGGGTAGAGAGGGAAAAGAAGTTGTACCCCCAGGAAGTCCTTTCTCAGATGATGGCTTGCTTACAGAAGTACGTTGTGCATCTCTGGAGATAAACTATGAAAAGGTAGCAGTGATTGATATGAAGCCATACTTTTGCAAAATACTGGCTGTGAACATTTCTAAAGTCCCACTTTTACATTATATATGAAATTGTTAGATCTTCAGTGTGCCCTTCCATTGCTTCAGATCAGAGCAGATTTATTATGAGAAGGTGAAACAGCTTGCAAGCAGATAGGATTTACAACACGCTTTTTGAGCAGAATCCTCAGCCATTCAGTACTGAGAAGCACTGATGCTGCTACTTGTTTTCTGAGCTATAATTTTTTCTATCTACCTTATGTCTCTTAGAGCATCAGCTGAAACAATATGACTATGAAAAGGAAGCACCAGCATTGAAACATGGGACCAAAAATCTGTATTTTGCTATAGATTATACGAATTTGAACTTGTGTAATGTACTTAAATTCTTAGAAGCTCATTACTTCCTCTGATACTAGAGAATATCTATATTAGACCTAGAAACACTCACATACTGATCAATGAGTATTCGCTGCTACCTTAAATGGTCTGCAAATAACTGTGCAAATGATTCTTCTAATGCAGACAATATGAAAAAGTTCTCATTTGTTAGCATAAGAAGACTGAGACATTGGGTGATATAGAGCATCTACATGTGTTTGAGAATTGCGGTTGTATTTCTTGGTCTCTCACACTGTCAGTTAAAAACAAGCCAAACAGAGAAGAGCACCACAGTAAAACAGGAGTATTCAATCTGTGTGGTGTGGAATAATGAGAGCAATTTAGATACATCTGGGATAATGTCGCTTTAACTGCATTAATGAAACATTTTCTCCCATAACATAATCTGTCAATGGGCTTCTGTAAGTGACAGAATAAAACTTGTTAATATTACTTTTGCATATTCACAGTTTCTTTAACAACAGTTTTTCTTTGTGAATTTGTGCGTTACATCACAACCTCCACGCTTTACTGCTTCATTATGGAGATTCAGACCATTCACATGCCTTTCATCTGTGCTTTTTCATTATGTATATTCAGAGAGCTCTTCTAAACATCATGAATAGGAGGAAGCAGAGAGGGTTTTGTAGACAAATCCTGACTGGAACAGAGTAGCCCTCAGCCTATTAACTGCTACCAATCTTCCATGTAATTAGAGAAGAAGATGCAACCTGTTGTCCAAGAGTGATCATAAGAGATTTCAAGACTCTGGACAGTTGGAGGGAGAGGGAATCTGAGGCTCGGGTTATTTTTATTTCCTGCTTCCAGTGGTGGGCAATGACACTGGAAGGAGTAGGTGAGTTTAGTGTTCTAATGCATGGTTTCAATGCTGGTGTCACCACCACAATATTGGGTTTTTCAACAATTATATGGTCTACACAACACCAGGCCTGCCGATCTGATATGGGATTCACCTTACTCCAAGGGAGAAGAGGGTCTTTCCTCGAGAACTTACAAGCCTTATTGACGGAACTTCAAACTAGATTGGAAGGGGGTGGGGTGGGGTGGGGGTGTAATTAATATCAGGCTTGCCTGTGCCAGGATGTCAGCTTATACACCAGGGTTACAGAGACAGAATTCTAGCTCTGAGGCACAACACAGCAGATGAAGGCTCCTGAGGTAAGAGTAGCCAATGGAGACACATCAGTGAAATATGTCAAAGACATTAAGGTTGAAAGCTTATGGGTGAAAAGTAGAGACCAAGGTAATACAGGTAGCCTTGTAGCTGGCATCTGCTACAGACTGCCCAATCGAGGAGAGCCTACTAATGAAGCCTTCTTACTCAAACAACAAGAAGCATTTCACTTACAAGCCCTCCTCTTGCTGTTTCACTTCCACCACCCCAACATGTGCTGGAAAAGTAGCACAGTGAGCTATAGAAAATCCAGGAGAGTCTTGGAAGGCATTGAGGATAACTTCTTAAGCCAGGTAATAGCCCTACCCAAGGGTAGATCATCAATGAAATAGACCTCATCAGTGATATCAAGATTGGAGGCAGCCTGGGCTGCACTGATCATGCATTGGTGGAATAAGGTCATAAGGGGCGAGAGAGCAGAATGGAGCTGTCAGATCTTTAAGGATATTTCCATAGAGAGCCAGAATTGCCAATCAGGCAAGGAAGAGAAGAGAGCAACATGTCTGAGCCAAGACCTGTTGGTCAAACCAAAAGGCAAGAATTAACTCTTCCACCAGTATGCAGGCTGTCCGGGGTTAACTTCCTCATAACCCACTGCATGGAACAAGACAGAAAGCAGGTGTAAAAAGTGAGGTTCCTTGAGTGAGTCAGTGAGAGGAACACAAAGGGGATACTGGCTGAGATCAAGCCAGGGTGACACTTAGCATGACTGGGTTTGTGTCCTCTGGCTCCCCCAAACTCACCATTTAAGTCAGGATATTGAAATGGTCTCTTCCTTAGTCACTATTGTAACTCTGTGACTGCTTCATAGAGTATGAAAAAAACCAAAACATGACCTCTCTCAAACTCACTGAGTGGGTAGTGACTTTATACTAATCTGTCAGCCTCACTTCTGTGCCTGGGAAGATCACTGAACTGATCCTTCTTGAAACTGTGCAAATGCACATGGATGATAGGGAGGTGATTCATAACCACCAACATGGTTTCACCAAGGGCAAGATCTTCCTGACCAAGTTAGTGGCCTTTTACAGTGGAGTCATTACTTCAGTAAACAAGGGAAGAGCTATAGATATCATCTATCTGGACATCTGTAAAGCCTTTGGCATGGTCCCCCACAACATCTTTCTCTTTGAGTTAGAAAGAGATGGATTTGATGAGTAGACTGATGAGTAGCAGATTGGTTTATGGTTGCATCCAGAGGACAGTGATCAGTTGCAAAATGTCTAGATGAACCCATGAAATGTTGCATTCCTCAGGTTTCCAGACTGGTACCAGCATAGTTTGTTAGCAACATAGGTGGACAGTGGGATCAAGTGTACCCTCAGCAAAGTCACACATGATTCCAAGATGGTGCTGCAGAGGACACACCTAAGGATTGGAATACCATCCAGGAAGATGTGAACAAGCTGGAGAAGTGGAACTGTGTGAGCCTCTTGAGCTTCAGCAAAACCACATGTGAGGTCCAGAACCTGGGTTGGGTACAATCCCTGCTATCAACACAGGCTGAGGGATGAAAAAGGACTTGGAGGTACTGCTGTATGAGCTGACAAAATGTGCTTGTAGCCCAGAAAGCCAAACATATCCTGAACTGCATCAAAAGAAATGTGGCCAACAGGTTGAGGAGGATGATTCTACTCAACTCTGATGAGACGTCACTTGGAGTATTGCATTGAGTTCTGGAGTCCTCAGCAAAATAAGGACATGACCCTTTTGGAGTGGAATGATGGGAGAGATATAACACCTCTGCTATAAGGACAGGCTGAGAGAGTTGTCTATGAATTCAGCCTGGAGAGCAGAACCCTCTGGACAGACTGCAGATTTCGAGTACTTAAGTCTTATAAGAAAAATAAGTAAAGCCTGTTTTGACAGGGCAAGAAGTAATGGTTTTAAACTAAAATATTTAGTCTAAATATAAAGAAGAATTTTTTTACAATAAGGTTGGTAAAACATTGGGGCAAATTGCCCAGAAAGGCATCTTCAATCCATGGAAAAAATCAAGGTCAGGTTGGCAAGTGTGCTGCACAACTTGATCTATTTGGAGATGTCCATGTTCATTACAGGGGATGCTGGAATAGATGACTTTTGAAGGTTACTTCCAAGTGAAAATATTTTATGATTCCATAGTTCTACTGTAAAGTAATGTTTGGAAAGAACTAAATGCTGGAAAGAGCAGGAATTCAATATCTCTGTGCAATCCAGATGTGAAGAATAGAACGGGTTTTTGCAGCAAAGTAGAGCAAACGAGTAATGAGAGAAGAGTCAATCTGGGAACGGGCTGAGGAAAGCTACCACTTCAGAAGGTGCAAGGAACTGCCTGTAAAGTCTTTAAATACTATGAATTCTTTGAGACAAATTAGTCAAGGACAGCTCCTGACATCCCTCCCCACACACTTTGTTTAGCAGCTTTGGAGAAACTTTGCAAACAGCTGTAAAAATAACAAGCTAGTAAATTCTGATACGCTGAAACTCTTTTGTCACGTTTCAATGATGCTTTACTTTAAAGGTAATACTGGTCATTCCAGTTCATCAGATAGGTATTGCTTAAAGATCATTCCTGTCTGTCTCATACCTTTTCTTGACTTTAGGCATGTATATATTCCATAAATAAAAAATGTCATAAAAAAAGATCTGCAGAATACTAACCAAAATTGTGATGTCATGCCAGTTAGTTCTTCCAATGACACGTTTGCCACACAGCCAGTGTGAGGCATGCCCTGAAAAAGAGCATAAAATGCTATGCATCAAGTAAATGCCACTGGGAAAGATCTGCAGCTGTGAGTAGTAATTTGTAAAGTGCTATCATCAAAACCCGCATGATCACATATGCAGAGGCAGACTCATAGCACATCATATATAAAGCAAAAGGTGTGATACAGGTAGGCATGATATTGGTTCAATATATATGGTGGCTGCTGGCTGAACACAGCCCTTTTCAGCAGTAACAAAAATGTTTTCAACCCTGAAAATAAAAGAAGAAAACTGGAAAAAAAGAAATTAACCTGTTCTAGTTAGTGGGATAAGTTGATGTAGAGAAATATTCCAGCAGATGCTGGAAAGATGCTTCATTATCAATGAGTAATGCCAGTGTCAGTGCTCTCACAAGCATGAAAATTATATACATCACCACTAATCCTTTTGTATTTATTATATCACATAGTCAATATGCATTTCTCCATCTCCATTAGACAAGGGCTGGGGTCACTAGCCAATAAAACCAATGTCCTTCAGTCACAGTGAATGGATGAATGAGAAATAGAGATCAGTAATGTCACGGAGCATAATGGTGGATTAGTAGACTAAGACACATGAAATATGTGCTGGTAAAATATTAAACTAATTATGAAGAGTGGTTCTGCACAGCCAACACCAGATGCTTTGATTCTGGCTACTAATCTGTTTGAAAAACAAGGCTATGTCACATATAAGTGTAGACCTGAACACTGGCAAAGTGCCCAGAGATAGTGGAACTGCAATGGAAGGGTGACAGTACAGAATTTCTCACTCTTTTCTAGCTTTAAATAGTAGTCATAGATATTTCCCCTACTCTTCATTCATTCTCCCACACGTTGAACAAAACCAACTCTTGAAAGAACATGCTACTTAAATTTGGTAAAGAAAGGAAAACAGTCATAGATAGCAACTGGACCTCTGGCATTTCAAACAACATTCTGCCTCCCAGCAGTTGGACAATATATGGAGAAAGTGGCTACAGGTAGGGGCCATTTTTCTTTTGTAGTTCTTTGTCATGGGCTAAAAACCTTAATGACAAAATGAACCAGTTAATTTAGCTAATGTGTTAATGGACCAAAATAAAAACAATACAGAGAGGGTTTGAAAAAAGCAATCTTATGAATTGCAGGCAAAAATCGCCATAAGTAATTTATTTTGGGGGAAAAAAGCCACAAGATATTTAATTTACCCTGTATAAAACCCCCACATTACAAGACATAAACACAAACACATATGAAGATTAATCACAATGTTCTTACATAACTGAGCCAAAATATCAATATCCAAAACCTAAGGGGAAAAATTTCCATCCATTCCTGCTTCTGTGTGAATGTAGCGCAAATCAAGTTCATGCACACATTCCTCAGCATCAGGGGGCATTTTAAAGTCTACTTCTCTATTCCACCACTTGAATGTCAGTTGTCCATTTCCGAAATGAAGATTCCTACAGCCATGAACAAGGGGAGAACTCTCCATTTCAGAAAACCATGTAATTCCTCCTACTGGTCTTGGAGGAAACATTCTTTCTCTCTCTATTCATCATAATTCTAGGACAAGATGGCTGCTGTGTCTAGCTCAGTGCCATGTGCATCCTTTCTGAAACACAGATGAGAAGTGAAGAAGATGGAGCTGAAAGAGAAGAAGAAGGAACCAGAAACCTGAAAACAAAGCTCCAAAGTTTACAAAGTTTTGAATCCAAAGTAGAGGATGATCCTCCCCCTCTATTCTGATTTCATGAGACCCCACCTGGAGTATTGTGTGCAATTCTGGAGCCTCCAAAAAAAGAAGGAGATTAAACTGTCAGAGCAGGTTCAGAAGAAAGCCATGAAAATGATCAAAGAATTGGAGAACCTTTCTATAGGAATAAGCTGCAAGAGTTGTGGCTATTCAGCCTAGACAAGAGAGGAAGGCTCTGGGGACACCTTATAGCAGATTTTCAATACCTGAAGGTGGGCTATAAGAAAACTGAGGAAGGGTTTTTACAGGAGTTGTAATGGTAGCATGAGGGGGAATGGCTTTAATCTAGAAGAGGGTAGATAAAAATTAGGTATTAGCAAGAAATCCTTTACAGTGAGGGTGGCGAGACACGGGAATCCCAGGGAAGTTGTGGATTCCCTCTCTCTGGAAGTATTCAAGGCGAGGCTGGATGTGGCATATAGCAACCTGGTATAGTGGGAGATGTCTCTGCCCATGGCAGGGGGATAGTAGCTGTATGACATTTAAGTTCCCTTCCAACCCAGAAAATTCTGATTCTATGAATCTGTGGGTTTTTTTCCTTCACCTCTTGTACTGAGACTACACGCTGCAGGAAAAGATCCACCACCAATAATAAATACAGCATAGTTTTAACTTTGCAGAATCAAACGAAAACAACAATGAACTCAATAGTGGATAATATTCTACAAAGGCTTGTGCTTTGCTTAGATCTATCTTCTACTATGATTTTAAAGTATTACACAGATATTTGAATACATCACCCTTCTTTCTTCACAGTCTACTTTCCTCTTGGATTCTTTTCCCACTTCCAAATCTTAGAGTTCCTGCCTCCTGCAGTATATACAGAGAGAATTAATGCAGAAACCTGCTTCTTTTGTGGTGGTATTATATCGCATGAATTGGTGCATTTTAGTGCATTTAATGTGATGAAACGCCTTGGGTTTACTCTTTTGCAGGTCACCAACACAGGGACTAGACATCCTGTTCTGATGATTTAGTTGAAAGGAAACTGACCTTTGTATTCAGATAAATGTCAACCTTCTTGTCGTACCTTGATGCATCTTTATACGTGCATGCCAGGCAACCAAAGGAACAAAAGGAATTGGTGAGTTACCCTATATCTCTGAAAAGTAAAGGAACCTACAAGCAAGTACCTTCTGATTCTGGCTTAGAGCATTTCTTCCACTAGTTCATTGCAATCCAATTAAAACAAATAAAAATTGAGGACTTTGCAGTGTGAATCAAATTCATTGTCTGATTAGAACCTCTGACTAAACAATTGTAGGACCACAGAGTATATTTAAGTAAGAAAGCTGTTTCTCTTGTTGATTAATCAAGGGAAAGTTTCATGGTTCAGCTACTCTGTATTTGTTGGCAATTTTGTTTTGCTTTTACTTAACCAACATTCATATTAATTTACTCATCAGCACTCAACTTGTCAAGAGTTTTAAACCAGACACTGTGTTTCCTGTATAATTACTGTGATGTGGTGCTAAAGTCTGTTTTACTGACTTTTTGAGAAGTGCAAGTGTATTCTTTTGTAGGTAATTTTTCAGTACTTCAGTTTGATAGAATAACGTTCTAGCGACATTATGGTTTTCAGAGTGAAACCTCTGATACAGACTTCTAGTCTGTGTCATCTGTTACCTCATTTTGTTTTCTTGACCCTCAGGTATTTGATGATTCTGGCTAGTTTGGAGGGCAGCTATTTGCTTTCTTAAGTCCTGCTCATGTAACTGTGTGATCACTTAAAGAATTTTTCCCAATATTCCACAAAGTACCAGTACAGCTCCCCTACAACTATTTCTCTTCCACAAACTTTCTTTGTCTCTGAACACTTTTTCTTAATACCTGCCATAATGTCCACACAGCAATTATCTCTTTAAAACAACTTTATTTTACACAGCATGTCCAGTGATCTGAATTGCCTAAGAATTGCTTGTCTTTTTGGGTACAGATCTTCTACTACCAATACTGAGGAAGAGGAGGGACTGTAGGATTTGTGAGAAAAGCAAAAACCCTTCCTATGTTTGAGTGGGCAAGAGTAAGGCTGCAAGCTACCTTAGTTGTTTTAGAAGTCCAGATTTTTGACTGGGTATGATGATTCAGAGAGCAATGGACACATCTAGCTTTCTTCTCAGAATCCCATCCCACCAGTGTTTAGGGTTAAAATGGTCTGTGGGTTAATCAGGGTGAGAAGATGGTTAGTCATATGCTGTCATTAAGGAATTTCAAATGAAGCAAGATATTGCAGGAAAGTGAAGGTCTTGCTATGAAGGATCTTGCCTTGGGAAGCCGGAGTTTATTCTTATCTATTACATGGCATGTTTTTTATGCATTAAACCACTTCAGCACAACTTTTCTCACTTGCTTACAAGGTTCTTCATTCCTCTGGTGTCTTATGTGCAGAAGTATTTAGGATTCAGAGCTAAAATCATAGTCAATATAGGTGTACTTTAAGCAAAATTAGTGCTATTTAATGCTAGAAATGCTGAAAAATCAGTTTTTAGCCACCTCTCAAACTTGATGTGCAAAATCAATTGATACTTTTAACCTTAAACTCCCTATGATAAGTAACCCTTCTTTAGAATGCATACAGTACTAAATATATCCCCATCATTTTAGAGGGATGATAGGCTGGAAAACAAATTGGTATTTGCTAAGCCATCACACAGTAGGAATGTGTGAATTATGTTTTGTGTTTTAGAATTTAGAACAGAGTTTGAACAGTGTTCCACTAAAAATACTTTGAGCAACACATAGACATAAAAGAGAAACACAAAACTGAAAAGCTTTCTGTAAAAGATTACCATCCAAACTGCATTGGATGAGAAGGTAGGGGTCTCATTAGCTTTTGATGCTTGTGGATAGTGGATATGGTATATGGATATATACCTTTATAAGAAGTATCATAAGGACTAAATTTAGATTGCACAGAAGTGATTTTGAAATCATTAAGACTGATAATTCTTGTAACATTTCATAGGTGTGTAAAGATATATTTACGCCTCTGTATTTATGTTTATTTCTTACAAATCATACACAGCTATTAGCAAATACCTCTTTAGGATTTAAGGTGCTGTTACATTGTTCTGGGATACCTTGAGAATAGCAGACTTTGGCATTTAATATATCTGAGAAGACTTGCTTTATAATCATTTTTGGATTTAATCACACGGTTGGAAGTTGTTTCATCTGCTATTGGCATGTAATTTACATCAATTGCATATAAGTGTTGTCAAATGACCTCATTAATATGGCAAATCACATATAACAATGGATATTTAAAGGACATCTAAATGTTTAAATATCTTAAAATCTTAAGATTAAGAACATTCAAAATGTTGACTCTACTGTTTGAGTCTTATAACCTTTCTCAAATGGTTCCTTAATTATCTTTAAACCTAGCCTTTTAAAACATTATACTCTGTCTAGAGATTGATATTTAACTTTTTTCTATTACTCATATTTAGTTTTAAGATTTGGAGAGGTAGTCCTCTAAGGTTCAGCTGACATTTAAGCAATTATGTTGAGACTTAGCATTGATATATTTTGATTGCTTAACCCTTCTTGTCGGCATTTTTGTATTTTATGTGGACCTTGCTGGTATCACTCTGGCATTTATACCAGAGTGCATTTATTGTAATAGAGAAATTCTTGTCCTTGTAGTTTTAGCTGTTGTGATTATTGCCCTGAAACAGAGCAGTCTCAGTCTGCAATTGATCTACAGTTCACAGTTTCACAAGCAGACGTGCATTTCCCTTGTGGAAACTCATGCTGACGTGTATTAATCTGAACTTTTTATTATGAAAATATCTGCTTCCCTACTATCAAAAGGAAAAGGAAATAAACCCAAACCAACAAAAAAACAAAACAAAACTGTAAGTCAAAATCTGTCACTGAATAAAGCCTACAGTAGCTACAAAACTACAAAAAGCAGATAAGGTACTCCATGATTCTGACTGTTGAAGGCCACAGGAAGAAATCTTCAGGCTATGGATTAAGGAAACTGGGGCTATATTTAAGCTGAAGCAATGCTTCTGTCAACCTGCTGCTTATTGCTTCTTCCAGAACTGAAGGGCTTTGGCTCCATCCTAAATCACTGATTCTTCAAGTATATTTTTGGAAGGCTGGGAGTGATGATGTTAATTAAACTCACAGAGGATATAGTACCTGCATAGATGTCAGTCTTTATAATCAGGCTGGTATTTGATTGTAAGGCTGGAGAACCCTGTGCTGCTGTCAATGAGATGCTGTCATTTAAACAGCAAATCATGTCCCTTCTGCATTTCTGTGCAGTAGTAGAAATATCTGATGGCTGCATCATGCACTGGAAGTAATCTAGCATAAAATATAAGTAGAAAAAGTAAAATGAAAGTTGTAAACAAATTGGAGATGGGCAGAGGGAAAAGATGCAGCTTGTTCAGTGGAAATTATGGTCCAAATTCTTCTATTCTCAATAATTTTTAAGAGGTTAGAAGAAATATACTGAAAAATATGCATCTGCAAATAAAACCAAAGATTAACTGATTGACATTTTAATGCCTCTGAAGTTTGCAGAGTAATAATCCACAGCTAATGCATACAAAGCCTTAATTATCTTTGTAAGATTACTCACTTCTTTAAGCATCATAATCTGAGCTTTTTAATAACAACATACAGAGGTCATTTATGAACAATTGAAGTGACCATTCAAAGCGAATGCACAACTTTGTGTAGTATGAATTACTACCTGATCACACTGTACAAAAATCTATTTTATTATTCATGTAACAATACCATTTATCATATTTAACATTGATAGCAACTTTATACAGAACCTAAACAATAGATTGTGAGAATTACTATCTACTTCGCATTCTGCAAGCTTTCTCTAGAATGCACCTCATGTCTTTCTAGACTGCTACTCATGCCTAATCTGTCTCAAACTTTTCTGGAGGCAACAGCTTCATGTACTGTCCTTGCCTGGGGAGGACAGCAGAGCAACCTTTTCAGCAAGCCATCCATCTTTCTCATCAGTAGGAGGACTCAAATGCAATATAATCTTCCTTCCAGAGAACACGATTTAGTGCAATGTTCAGTAAGTTCAGAGGGAAAATCTGCAATGTATCAAACAGAAGGCTTTGGAGTATTTGTATAGAAGGTGCCTGACTGTAGAGGTGCAGGTGGGGTTTCTTGTTGCTGTTGCCACCACCGCTAGTTGAAATCTCAGGCTTGGCTGAGTGATACATGCTCAGCTCAGCAGTAGCCTTTGTCTCCAGACTTCCCTATGTCCAGCACAGTAGCCAGACCAAACTGTGCCTGTTCTCTCTCCTGGGTCCAGTGGGTTTCCCCTCACAAAAGAGGGAAGATGAACAGAGTGAGTTTTATGAAGGAAAGCTGCTCCATGAGTGAAAGCATGTGTATGCAGGCTCCAGCCTTCCATAGAGGCAGGAGATGGGATCCTGAAATCTACATCCAGTTCCTTCAGGCACTATTTCCAGGCCAACCTTCTGAGGGGAAATATTTAGAATACCAAAATAATCTTGTCCTAATTTAATGTCAGAAATCACCAGTGTTTCAGTGACATTAAAACTGATGTTGGGTGGGATTCAGATTTCTGCAAGTATGTCAGCTTGCATTCAGAGGCACCAGAGAAGAACTTGGCCTTTTGTTTATGCTACTCACAATTTAATAGTTGGTTTGTACTGAGCTGTATATATATTGTTGGTACATACCTTGGAAAGCAGTAAATTCCTGAATTTATTTCGTAACTAGGTAAACAATAAAGGATGCAAAAAGTTGAAATATAGAATCGATGCCAATATTATTCATCCTCCTTCTCCTCTCGGTTATACTTTCTTTTAATAGCAAAAGCCAACAGTAAATTTCAATGATTTTTTCCCCTTTCAAATTTCCAATTTTAGGTAGAAGATACTAGTGAATATTTTTGCGTTATAGTGCTCACAGACAGTTCCACACTTGCAGCCTCAGAGCTGTCGTCTGTAGTTCAGTCAGGGCACAGCAAAGGCAGCATCTGTATAAGCTTCAGACCTCTGTGAAGTGTTTCAGATCTGGTAGTATTCCCAATGCGTGACCTTTCTGCTGAGATGCCAGTGAACATATCAATGAATGCTACCAGTTTTACGGTGTAGGGTCTTGCATCTTGAGAACTATGCTAAGAGCATTTATTCACATGTTGATATTCAGAATAGTCAAATGGAGTGGCTTTGTTTGCTTTTTGTTGTTGATCCCCTCAGTCACACTGTCCTTCAGAATCCAAAACAATTTTTTATTACAGACTAAAGAACTAATTCCGTGGACATATTAGAGCACTTATTATTCACAATATTCAAACAAGAAGTGCAGTTGTGTTTGTGAAAGTTTATATTTCCAAGTTACCGAAGCACACTGAGGTTTTTGCTGCTCTCTTTCTGTATCATACTCAAATGCATGAGGTATGTATTTTGCTTGTGCCTTGAAGGTTGGCTGCAGCTACTCAAACAATTCCATCTGTGCTTTTTTCCAGTCAGCAATCAGTATTTTAACAGTCATTTTTGGGGAAAATATCTCTCTTTTTCGCCTGAATTGAAGCAATACTTAGTGAGAAAAGAACTGTTCTATCAAGACCTGGATTTCCAAAATAAAAATTAAACTTGGAATTCTCTTATGAGTTTCCAAATTACTTTCATTAAGGATATTTTTTACTTCTATTCTTGAGGATATTTGCTATTTTATTCTCATTTCCTACATGCTGTTTTCCTATATAAACCAAATTTACAGGTAGTTACCCAACTGCCTTAGAAATTCCAGCTGGGAGATGCAGTGGAATCACATGCTGTAGAATTACCATTACTGCTAGCAAGGACTTATATTCAATGATAAAACAAGCCTGCGAGTGTGACAAACTATTTGAGGGAAAGCATGGATAGCCATAGCAAAAACACAGAGCTACAAGCCAAGTATGATAGCTATGAATCATTTAAATGTATAGGGTTTGCTTGTGTGTCTGACCTTGTTGTGATTAATGCTCAGGTCTACAGCTACAAATAACACTTCCCTCTGCTCCACAGGAGGCTTCTTCAGCTTCAGTTTTGGAGGGCATGTACTAACCAATGCATAATTTCAAAGGGTGGTGCTGCTTGATCTAGTGCCTTAAACATATTTCTGGCATTGAGTTCCCTCTGATATTCAGAGAGCATAGCAAAACAGGCAAGAAGCCAGATGTCACATGTTTAAGACCTTGTCTTTGGATAACAACTCAGGAATGCAGCATTTGGCACGTTTCTTGCATCAGTAAAAGGATAATAGAGATTGGTGTGATCTTCTGATAGCTGATACTGCATCCTGACTTTATGAAGGACAAAAATATCACCGAGCAGGTCAAGGTGTTAATAGCTTTTGGTTGTTTTATAGTTTTTTTCTGTGCTTTTTTTTTTTAAAGTGTTTTTTTCACAATGAAACGGTGAAAGCTACCAGTCATGCTCATTGTTTAACATGTACCTGAATCAGTTTCTGATTCCTTGGAGATCATAGATTCATACAATGTCTTTGGTCAGAAGGGAACTGAGAGGTCATTTTGTTGTAATACCTCTGACATGGGCAGGGATACATCTCATAAGACCAGATTGCCAAGGATCACATCTGACCTAGCCTTCCAGGGAGAAGATATCCACAGCTTCTCTGGGAAACTAGTTCCAGTGTCTCATCACTTTCATAGTATTGCTTCACCATCCTCATGTATCCCCACTGCATAAGCATACTTCTTCAGATAAAATGGCAATGTCTCAGGGCCTGCTTGTTCTGTTGTCACCACAGGTGCAGGGTGTTTCTTATTCTCTTTCTCACAACTCATTTTCCATTCACTTCCAACTGTTTGAGTCATCTCACCTGTTGCTAATTAGAGTCTGACACTCAACATCTTCATAGTGAGGAATTTCTTCCTAAAATCCAATCCAAATCTAACCTCTTGTGGTTTGAAGCCATTCACTTTTATCCTATCACTAGACTGACTTAAAATGTCCTAAAATGTCCCTCTCCAGATTTCCTATAGGGCCCCTTCATGGACTGGAAGTCTGCTTAATGTCTCCCTAATTGTACTTGTCTTTTGGTGACTGTCCATAGTGAACTTCCAATATTTTAAAGGGGCCTGTAAGAAGGCTAATGAAGAACTATTCAATAGGGCAGAGAATGACAGGATGAGGAATAATGGTTTTAAACTGGAAAAGGGTAGAATTAAGTTAAACATCAGGAAAAAGTTCTTTAATATGATGGAGATGGATCACTGGACCAGGTTGCTAGAGAGGTGGTTCAGGCCCCATCCCTGGAGACATTCAACTTCAGATTCCTGCACAATCTGGCTAGGGAGTGATGCCCCTGCTTTCCCTGCTTGTGGCAGGGCTGTTGAACTAGACAACTTTTGGAGGTCCCTTCCAAAACCCATTCTGTGTTTCTATGATTCTATGTTCTATGATTCTATGGTTCTATGATTCTATGGTCCTATGATTCTATATTCTGCCTGTCATATCACAGATATCAAGTTTTAAAAAGAGCTCAATTCCCTTCCTCATCCTCTTTATTTGTTATGTCAAATTGTTACTCTCTTTCAGGAATAAGACAGCCACTTGCTTAGACGCTGCTTGTAGCTATCAACATCTTTCTCTGCCCATCTCTTGGGGCAAAAATGGAACTCAGCTCATCTCAGCTGGTCAAAGGTGTAGTAAAATGAATTTGGCAGCTACTCTTCGCACAACGCGGAGGAGGCGTATACTTTGCATGGGGTGATAGCTCCACCAGTAGGAAAATCTGTGGTGACAATAATGTATGTGTGAAAATGCTACAAACACTCGGTGAAAGCAAGATGAGAAAAGGCATGCTCCTGTTGAATAATGTGAGTTGAAAATTCTAGGGTGACTTTCTGCATGTTTAAGGAGACCTAAATCTGGAGCCAGTTCCTCATACTCCAGAGACTGGAGCACCCTGGAAACAAACAACTAAAATCTTTGCTTGTCAAGCCCCAAAGTAGCAGCTGAGATATAAGAGCTGTGTTCTTAAGGAACACTTAACATATATACCAGTATAGATTTCCATTCACATACTCATTTTCTTAAACTGACATCAGGTTGATACGAGGCCCTGACCATTTTTACCTGCTTATAAGTACTGTTCTGTGTCCTCTGTTTTTAGAACTGTCAATATTTTATTTGCATTTCATGCTTTTGGGAAAATATCAAATTAGAAATAAATGTCAAAAAACCTCTCTATATAATTGCCCAACCTTATTATAATTGCAAATTCCAAAATAAGTGCAAGTTAATTTAAAAACCTTTACTAACTAGGAGAATGCAAACTGTGAAGCTAGAATCTGAAATGAAATTGAAAAATAGGTAGGATCTTGTAAAATGCTGTTCTGTGTATTTTATGTGATACAGAGTTCCATCAGGAAAACCAGACCACCCTTTAGCCCTTCACTCTTTTTAGAACGTATGTATATTTGACAAGTCTTTTGTTTAACTGAACTGCCATACTACAAAGCCTACAATCCATCTAACACTTCAGCTGCTGGTGAATTTCTATTTAAATCACTCAAAACAGTTAGTTTTACATTTCTCCTTCTCAGAATTTTCTGGTCAATCAATGGATCAATCATGCACATTTAGCCTTCAGAATATGTGTCTGCAATGTTTTATATGTTTTTTCAAATGTTCATGAAATATTTCTTGAATTCATCATCTAACAGGGAATACCCTTTTATCTTCAATTATGTGTGTTCTAAATAAATTAATTCATTTACATTTTTGCAAAGGTTTTTTTTTTTGTTTAAAATTATAATTTGATAAAAATAATCTTTACTTTGGCAGATTCTGTTTACAGATTTCTTTAACATTATTGCAGAATGTAATATCCTGATTTAGATTTTCTTCAAGAACAATTTGTTGCTATTTATTTTTATTCTACAGTAGTTTAAAAATGCTTTAGTGACATTTGAGAAGTCTGACTCACAATGAAAATTTACTGTTTATTTATTTTCTGGTAAGTATAGTGTCAGAATTAATCATAGTATTAATCTAATTTTGGGGGTTTAATATAATGTTTTTCATTTGGTTTTGTTCTGAACACTAAGTAAATTTCTCAAAGCTCAAAATTTGTTGAAAAATAACTGGATTACCAGGTAATGTCTCTTGATAACTATCACTCTTATGAAGGTAGGTGACTTAGAGGAACTGCTAGTTTGAGGATTCCACCTGATAACTACAAAGGGCAAAAATTTTTATCTTTCTGAAAATCACTTGTGTATATCACTTCATGGTTCAGCAGGAGCACACAGAATTGTGAGTCAGCGTGAGCGAGTATTAAAGATCAAGAAAAATATTGTGAGCATTTTAAGCAATGTTTTTCTAAGAAGTCCCACAGTCGGGAACATTTCATTGAGGGACATCCCTTCACAGGATCACAAAATGGTAGGAGTTGGTAGGGACCTCTGAAGACCATCTGGTCCAACACTCTGGTAAAGTAGGATCGCCTAAAGCTAGCTGCACAGCAGTGTGTCCAGACAGGCTTTGAATGTCTCCAGAGAATATGTCTGGTCTTTCTATATTTTAATGGAGCTGAACACTTACTTGCTCAATGCTGTGGACAAATTAGTAGCATGTTTGAGACATGAAAATAATTAAGATGCTCATTCTTGCAATTGTGGAGGTCTTAAAGTAAGACTTCTGAGTCATTATAGTCATGCCTTATCTTTTCTGCATACTCCTTATATTTGCTGTCATCTTTTTTTCAGCATCTATACTTTTAGTTCATTCTTTTGAAGGTCCAGCTTCTCCTTCTTTACCTCTAATTTCAACATAGATTATGATATCTGTTATGATTAGGACATATACTAAATTTACAGGCTTTTTGTGCAGATGTTAAATGCTCATATCCAGTGGGGTGAATCTGTGTGGTCCTTTCACTGGATGCTAACATTGAGCCCTGTGGGATTGGCCTAATTTTGAGGTGAGATACCAACTAAGAGAGATTAAATCTTGTGGAAGATTTTGGTTGCTGAGTTATTTTAAGCATAAGTTCTTTTTCCTTTTTCAGTAGGAAAAGTGTATAATTGCTAATTAGGCCCTTAGGGATCAGTTTTCAAAACAGCATGCAGGAAGTGTAAGCACAAACTTTATTTGTTAATGGGTTTTGTGAACATGCCTCCTGCTATTTTTCATAATGTAGAACAACAAACAGCAACCTTATTGGAGAAGTGTATTTAAATATATAGAATATGATACCCTTTTCTTCAAGGCATTAGATGGATTACATAAATTAAGACCACAAGTGTTTCTCTGGTCACTGTGTTTTATTTCCTCAAATCTGTAAACATAATGAAATAATAGAACATTCTCTACTGTCCTGGAGAAGAAGCCAGTCCCACAGTCCCTACCCACATCCTCATTGTTTAAAGGAGGAAAACCACAATGGATTGATCCCTAGTCTTTGTGCCAACAAAAATTACTAAAAATTACTAAAACTAAGAATTATTAAACATTTCTTTGTTAAAATTGTGCTAGGTATTTAGAGTGAAATAACAGTGAGTACACAGAAGAAATCTATGGCAATATTTGATCTTAATTTCCACTGAAAGTGTTAGGAAAAGGTTCCTTATCATTGCACAGGAAAATGCAATAAATGCATGATATTTTTCAATGTTAAATATAAAAAAGAATATGATCCCTGAAATATGAGAATAATAAACTCTGCTAACAAAAGTGATTGTTATCATTTATAATAACGTTGAAGGTCAAGGCTACAAGAATGAATTTAGAGGATGCAATTGGAGACAGGGCAAAGCTGATTCAGGGGACACACAGTTGCAAATGTAATGCATGCTTGGGTATGCTGTGATTCTGTTCAGTTCTCTGTTCTAAGACAAGACAGTGCCTCATTTCTGGCCAGATCAGAAGCTGGGCAGATGAGCTCAGGTTGGTTTACACTTTAATTTTTCCAGTGTGCCTTGAAAGTTGAAATGAGAATCTGGATAAATGTGACAGAAAATAACTAGCATATATGTATGTCCACATATACGCATAAAGTCCTGTGTATGAGAAAAGAATATTATATATACGCTGTGTATACATATCTGTATTAACTGTATACTACATACTTCATCCTTGCTCTGAAATGTGTGCTCGTTAAGGAAGTAAAGGAAGACGGGGAAAAAACACTCCATTTAAAATACATATGTGTAATGTCCAAAAGACAGACCATGCACTAAAGTTCTTATAATTCAAATAGAGATGAGAAGAGGTGCAAGGACTTGTTTGTATTTTACTCGTAAAAGACAATCAACAAATGCAAATGGACCTTGGGCCTTGGTAACTCAATGAAAGTTTGTTATTGATTTCAGTGGAGTCAGGACTTTGTCCTAAATGAATTTCCCATGGATGCAAAAGGAAAATATAATGAAGAAATTAAATATATGTTTGATGAACATCAAAATGGCATCTTACAAGTATAAATATTTTTGTAGTTTTTAGAGAGCTATTTGCTGATTAAAGGACAACCTAAAGAAATAATATTTTTCTGTGTTTTTCCAGCTCCAAACACACCATTTTCAAGTTCATAAATAATGAAGAATCACACAATTCCAATCCATCTTTATTAGTAAAAGATTTTGTTTTCCTGTGCTTGCAGCTTCTATTAGTGACAACTATTTCCATTATAAGCAGAAAACAGTTTGTTGTCTTAAGGGTTTCATTGCTGGAGTAGCATCTATTATCTGTAAAACATTAGATTTCCCAGGGAATCAAAAAACTATTTTAGAATATGTGAGCATACATAATCTCAATAAATTGATGATTTTATTTCTTGATATTACTGGACAGCAGCCTAAATTGGCAAGTTTCATTACACTAGAATGTAGACTTGACTAAAGTGTGTATAATGTTATTCCTTCAGCATAAATTTAATAGACTAGTACAGTAGTCTAAGGGTATTTGTACTGTGGTACATGATTGGAAAGTTGAGATTTTGTACTTGTTGCAGTTATATAGGTTTATTACTGAATATTGAAATTCTGGCTTTCAGAATGCCCACTTTAATGTTTTGTTAGATATACTTACATTGGTTATAACAGACTAAAGCGCTAACAGAAAGGATCATGAAAACTAAAAGTTATGTGATTGTTTCACTTTAAATCTTCTGCTTTGCCATACAAATTTTTTATCTCATAATTCCTCTACATTTCATTACCTAGATGCCAATCATGACATTGATAATATAAAACCATGAAATTAGTCTGTACTCCATTTTTAGAAAGATTTTATTATAAGGAATCAATGACTGAACTCTGAAATTGCCTGATTTATGAATAAATACAAATTTTTAGCTATGATTTTGTATGTCAATAACTTCCATATATAACCTTATAATTAATCTTTTGTTCATTTTTTTCTAATTAATTGCAAGTACTGAAAAACCCTCTCTTAGATATCATAGGCACAGACTACGACTGTTGAAATATCTAGGACTATGGAAGACATCTATGTGGAACAGCTAGTCAATATGTTTTCATGTGTGCATTCCTATTTCAAGAAGAGTGTAGTATATTTCTTCAATAATAATAGTGCTTACAGAGTTGTTGTTGCACGACAGGTATTTTTTCCCTATATCTGTATTTGGAAGAGTTGCATCATAAAAACAGCCTCTTCTCCCTGGTGTCATGTGACACAACTAGAAGAAGTGGATGCAAGCTGTGCCAGGGGAGGCTTAGGCTGGATATTAGAAACTATTTTTTCACTGAAAAAACATTGGAACAGAATGCCCAGGGCAGTGATGGAGTCACCATCTCTGGAGGTGTTTAAACAATGTGTGGACCTGTGCTTAGGGATGCAGTTGAGTGGTGAGCTTGCAGTGTTGAGTCAAAGGTTGGACTAGATGATCTTGAAGATCTGTTCAAACCAAAGACATTCAGTGATTTTGTGATTGGATTGAGAGCAGTCCTGAAGAGAAGGATTCTGGAGCATTGGTAGAGGAGAAGCTGAACATGGGTGGACAATGTGTGCAGGCAGCCCAGAAGGCCAACCATATCCTGGCCTCTATCAAAAGCAACAGCATCAGCAGGCCAAGGGAAGTGATTCTCCCACTTTATTCTTCTCACCTGTGAGAGCTCACCTGGAGTATACTGTGTCCACTACTGGATTTACCAATATAAAAAGGACATGGAACTCTTGGAGACAGTCCAGAGGAGGGCCAGAAAGATGATAAGAGGGCTAGAGCACCTCTCCTATGAAGACAGGCTGAGGGAATTGGCACTCTTCAGCTGGGAGAAGGCTCTGGGGAGACCTTATAGTAACCTTCCAGTCCCTGAAGAGGGCCTATAGTAAATCTGGAGAGGGAAATATTATGAAATTTTATATGACTCTAGTGATAGGACAAGGGGGAACGGCTTAAAACTACAAGATGTTAGATTTAAATTGGATCTTAAGAAGAAATTTCTCACTATGAAAATTATTAGTGTCAGACTCTAAATAACAAACAGGTGAGATGACTGAAACAATTTTAAGTGAATGGAAAAT